>CM025844.1:21862453-21879953 GCA_014673565.1 Sebastes schlegelii
GCACGATCATGGACATGAGGAGTTCATGTTAAAGGGACTATTTGTAACTTGTACGCGCATAAATGTAGCGGGTCGTCACACATGCGCGTTCGCGTGCGGCCGCTGCCTCTCCAGCTCAGAGAGCGCGCTCTCAGCTCGCTCCACCTCTAGACGTGCACGCTGCTCTCTCCTCACGGAGGAGAGTTAGTGTAGCTCTGAGAATCTCTAGAGAATGATCAGGGGACGTTTGGTCAGAAAGAACTGCTGCAGCTCCTCCAGACCAGCAGAGGGTTCCCGTGTCTGGTGAAGTGACGGGGCTCCTCAGCCGGTAACGTTACCCTCTCTTACCGACCGGGTGCCGGTGTCTCCGGCTGCGGGAGGAGAGAGCAGGGAGCCCCGCTGCAGAGCCCCGCTGCTGGCAGGAGAAGCCAACACTAGGATCAGATGTAGATCATGTTCATGGAGAGACCTTGGTCTGGTCCGCTAACATTACTGCCAGCAGCTGGAGTATAGAGTGATGTGCTGCTTCTAGCTGACTGTGTCTCCTCACTGTGTTGAGCCATGCTCCTTCAGGTATATTGAGAGCGAGCAAGCGCGAGCCCGACGCTGACTTTCCTTGATTTCACGGACACAGGTGTCGCTGTTAAGAAGCATTTCTGAAAGTTACAAATAGTCCCTTTAAAGTAAATAAAGTTTATTTCAAATATAATGTTATACAATTATACATTATATATATATAATTATACATCCTGTTTATATTAATATTTAATAAAATAATCAGATTACATCCTGTTTATATTTAAAATTAATAAAATAATCAGAATATTTCATTAATTATCAATATAAACAGGATGTAATCTGATTATTTCATTATATATGTATATATGTATATATATTCATATATATAAATATATTATAACATCATATATTTTATAACATATATCATATATATTATAACATATCATAATATAATATAGTAAAATATAATGTTATAATATGTTATAATATAATATGATATAATACGTTATAATATAAAATAATGTTATAATATAATATAATATAAAATAATATAATTTGTTATAATATAATATAATAAGATATGTTATAATATGATATAATATAATATGTTATGATATAATATAATATATGTTCTAATGATATAATATAATATGTTATAATATGATATAATATAATATGTTATGATATAATATAATATATGTTATAATATGATATAATATAATATGTTATGATATAATATAATATATGTTATAATATGATATAATATAATGTGGTGAAATAAACATCAGAGATGCTTTGCTACAAGCAGACACTGCAGGGGCAACTTAGGACATGGTGTTGCACGTCCTCCTCTAAATAACATTCATTGGTGGCAAGGTGGTCAGAGCATTCACATTGATGGGAACCCTTCTGCATCTTCAGCAGGTATCTCAGGGTCATAAGCGTTTCGCCCCTTAGCCTGTACGCTTCACCAGAGTGGGGCAGTGGAGACTACATTAGCCTTCACCTGCAGAAGGGTTCCAACTGCGGGCTCTTGTCAACCAGAGCCACCTTGAGCTACTCTCGGCTACTGTGGCTATTTCCCCAGTGGCTTTCTTCAGTTGTTTGGGTTCTAAACCAATCTTCTGTAAGAAGTAGCGCACTGATGTTGCTGGGAAACCGCGGCAGCCAACTTCGATGGGGAATAAGGCTGCATACCAACCTTTGACTAGGGCCTCATCAATCAAATCCTGGTACTTGGCCTTTTTCAGTTGGTGAGAAATGGGTAGCCTGTCCTCCCAGGGCACTGTGAGTTCGGCTACCAAGATGGTTTTTGTGCTCCTTGATAAAAGAATCATGTCCGGTCGGAGTGAGGTTACCGCCACCTCTTCTGGAAAGACGAGCCTCTTCTTGAGATCCACTTGTATCTCCCAGTCAGAAGCTCGATGCAAAATGGATGGCAAGTTCTTGGCAGTTGTTCTTGTCTTAGTAACCTTATCTCCTTCTCTTTGGAAACCGATGACTGCGGGTGGTGCCTGGTGCCTGGTGTGTGTTGGCTTTAACCCTCTGTAGGTCTGTCCATTTTGCAATTTCTGTAAGGACCTTATCGTGCCTCCACCTGTAACGGCCTTCACCCAGAGCTTTAGGACATCCAGTCAAGATGTGATTCAGGGTACAGAGGGTTGCTCCACACTGTTTGCAGGATGGGTCCTCTTCTTTGCCCCAGATCTTTAGGTTGTTTGGTGTTGGCAGGAGATCAGCCACAGCCCGCAGGAGGAAGGACAACTTGCCCTGGTCGGTACACCAGAGTTCCTTCCAGGACAGCGAACGCTCAAGTGCCTGGTCCCACTGCGTCCACCGTCCTTGGGAGGCGAGCCCTACCGCTTTTACGCGGCGGTCTTCTTCTGCTGCCTCTCGGACTCTTTGCACCACAAGACCTCTCCTGCCTTTGGCATTGGCCTTACTCCACGTCTTGGCGCTGTAGTTTCCAAGTCCTACCCTTCCTTGACAAACCACCCCAACGATTTCCTGATGTTTCCAGTATGCTTCAGCTTCCTTTACCACTTCCTGAGGTTTCCACTTTCTGCCACACTTGACGCTCTTATTGGCGTGTCTGACTTTCTCATCCTCAGACAGTAGCAGTGTACTGACTGCTCTTATAATATGATATAATATAATGTTATAATATGATATAATATAATATGTTATAATATGATATAATATATGTTATAATATGATATAATATGTTATAATATGATATAATATAATATGTTATAATATGATATAATATAATGTGTTATGATATAATATATGTTATAATATGATATAATATATGTTATAATATGATATCATATAATATGTTATATGATATAATATAATATGTTATAATATGATATAATATATGTTATAATATGATATAATATAATATGATATGTTATAATATAATATAATGATATAATATGTTATATGATATAATATAATGTTATAATATGATATAATATGTTATAATATAATATAATATAATATGATATATGTTATGATATAATACAATGTAATATGTTATATAATATAATATAAGATATATGTTATAATATGATATAATATATGTTATAATGATATAATACAATGTAATATGTTATAATATAATAAGATATATGTTATAATATGATATAATATATGTTATAATATAATATAATAAGATATATGTTATAATATGATATAATATAATATGTTATGTTATAATATAATATGTTATAATATAATATGTTATAATATCATATAATAAGATATATGTTATAATATGATATAATATAATATAATATAATATATGTTATGTTATAATATAATATGTTATAATATAATATGTTATAATATCATATAATAAGATATATGTTATAATATGATATAATATAATATAATATATGTTATGTTATAATATAATATGTTATAATATCATATAATAATAATAATAACTTTGACGGGACTCACACTCTTTATAGACTTCCAGTTCCATTAAAGCTCAACACTGAGACACTCGTGAGAACTCCTTTAAAATAAAACAACTGTTCAGGTTGAACCATCATTAAGAATCATTCATAAAGTATTAATTAATCAATTCATTCATTCATTCATTAATCTGTCTGATTGTTGACAAAGTAAGTAGAAGTTATTTGACAACATGAATGGGACGACGTTTGTGGGTCAGAGTGAGCTGTCACTGAAACAGAGAGGATCTGCATAAAACAAGACTTTTATTTTGTAGGAGCAGGATCAGGTTTCTGTGCTGGTCTGAGCTCTCAGATCCTGGATCAGACTACTACATGTGGTTTCAGGTCACCTAGACTACACCTGGACTATGAAGGAACTGGCCTTCTACCTCCGAGAGGTCAAGGCCCAGTTACGTGTTGGTTAATCTTGTATGACAAAGAGATTTTCCAAACAGACGGGTTAAAGCATAATAATACAATTTATTCCGAACAATCAATGTTGCATAAGTAAAATAACAGAGTTTACAGATATCTGGATCCAGTCTACGTGTCCCTGACAACATACAGTGCATGGGTCAGTTCGCGAAGTCTGAACCCCGAGCTATCCCTGATCCAGCGTTTTATGGTTTACACAATATCAATATTCATGAGCTTATGGCACGTGATGTTTCTGCTGTCTGTCTTCTTCTTTGTTTCTCCTTCTGACTCCTTTCTCTCCTTGACCTTGCAAAAAGAACAGAACGTGCATCCTCCCTGTCCTCGCAAACACTTCATGCGCAACAAATCCAACAGTCAGGTTATTGCAGGTCATTGTAAGCACTTTGGTACATAATAAATCCAACAACTACACCTGGACTAGACCTGGACTGGATCTGTCTTAAACCTGGACTAGGCCTAGACTCTAACTGGACTGAACCTGGACTACACCTGGACTACACCTGGACTGAACCTGGACTAGGCCTAGACTAGACCTGGACTGAACCTGGACTACACCTGGACTAGACCTGGACTACACATTGACTGGATCTGTCCTAAACCTGGACTAGGCCTAGACTATACCTGGACTGAACCTGTACTATATCCTGGACTAGACCTGGACTACACATTGACTGGATCTGTCCTAAACCTGGACTAGGCCTAGACTCTACCTGGACTGAACCTGGACTAGACCTGGACTACACCTGGACTACACCTGGACTGGATCTGTCTTAAACCTGGACTAGGCCTAGACTATACCTGGACTGAATCTGGACTAGACCTGGAGTGAACCTGGACTAGACCTGGACTAGACCTAGACTACACCTGGACTAGACCTAGACTACACCTGGACAGCACCCCGACTGAACCTGTGCTACACCTGTGCTACACCTGTGCTACACCTGGACTACAGTCCTGCCACACATAGTGGTTTTCTTGAGAGCTGGATCAGATCCCAATTGCGTCGACGCTGAGCGATGAGAGATGATCAGATCCAGTTCAGTCACAGCTGATCCAGACTTGCAGAGGAGACCACAAGGTGAGTCACAGGGTGGGAGGGGCTTGTTGTTAGGTGGGAGGGGCCTGATATCTGAGGGGAGGGGCTTGTTAACAGGTGGGAGGGGCCTGTCATATGAGGGGAGGGGCTTGTTGTCAGGTGGGAGGGGCCTGTCATATGAGGGGAGGGGCTTGTCAGGTGGGAGGGGCCTGTCATCTGAGGGGAGGGGCTTGTTGTCAGGTGGGAGGGGCCTGTCATATGAGGGGAGGGGCTTGTCAGGTGGGAGGGGCCTGTTACCTTTAAGTTTGTTCTGTTGGTGGTTCCGTTGGTGGTTCCGGTAGGCCAGCAGAGTGAGAAACAGACTGAGCAGCAGAACCAGGAACAAAGAACAAACTCTGCAGACAAAAAACAGAATCACAGAATTTGAGTACTGATACTTCAGTACCAAGTGGAACCCATACTCTCAGTACCAAGTGGAACTGATACCTCAGTACCAAGTGGAACCGATAGCTCAGTACCAAGTGGAACCCATACTCTCAGTACCAAGTGGAACCGATAGCTCAGTACCAAGTGGAATCCATGCTCTCAGTACCAAGTGGAACCGATACCTCAGTACCAAGTGGAACCGATACTTCAGTACCAAGTGGAACCGATACTCTCAGTACCAAGTGGAACTGATAGCTCAGTACCAAGTGGAATCCATGCTCTCAGTACCAAGTGGAACCGATACCTCAGTACCAAGTGGAACCGATACTTCATTACCAAGTGGAACCCATACTCTCAGTACCAAGTGGAACCGATAGCTCAGTACCAAGTGGAACTGATAGCTCAGTACCAAGTGGAACCCATATTTCAATACCAAGTGGAACCGATACTCTCAGTACCAAGTGGAACCAATACTCTCAGTACCAAGTGGAACTGATACCTCAATACCAAGTGGAACCGATACTCTCAGTACCAAGTGGAACTGATACCTCAATACCAAGTGGAACTGATACCTCAATACCAAGTGGAACCGATACTCTCAGTACCAAGTGGAACTGATACCTCAGTACCAAGTGGAACCGATACTCTCAGTACCAAGTGGAACCGATACTCTCAGTACCAAGTGGAACCGATACTTTCAGTACCAAGTGGAACCGATACTCTCAGTACCAAGTGGAACCGATACTCTCAGTACCAAGTGGAACTGATACTCTCAGTACCAAGTGGAACCGATACTCTCAGTACCAAGTGGAACTGATACCTCAGTACCAAGTGGAACCGATACTCTCAGTACCAAGTGGAACTGATACCTCAATACCAAGTGGAACCGATACTCTCAGTACCAAGTGGAACCGATACTCTCAGTACCAAGTGGAACCGATACTCTCAGTACCAAGTGGAACTGATACTCTCAGTACCAAGTGGAACCGATACTCTCAGTACCAAGTGGAACTGATACCTCAGTACCAAGTGGAACCGATACTCTCAGTACCAAGTGGAACTGATACCTCAGTACCAAGTGGAACCGATACTCTCAGTACCAAGTCGATGCCAAAATGAAAATTTGACGGTACTCATGGTTCTACTCGGGGCTCGATACTAATGGCATCCCGTCGTCACGGAGACGATAAAACATATGGTCAGGGGCGCCTGGGTTAGCTCAGTCGGTAGAGCGGGCGCCCATGTATTAAGGCTTGGTCCTGACTGCGGCGGCCCGGGTTCGAATCTGGCCTGTGGCCCTTTCCGCATCCACTCTCTCTCTCCCCCCTTTCCAAGACTCTATCCACTGTCCTCTCAATAAAATGGAAAAATGACCCCAAAAAAATAACTTTAAAAAAAACAAAAAAAAACATATGGTCAGAGAGTGATCTGAAAGTTCACCCAAACAGACAGAAACCAACATGGCCGTCACCTTAGAGGAGGTTAACGAGTATTAAAGGTGATTGATTCTTACATCACAGCGAGGATGATCCACAATCCAGGAGCAGAATCTGAAGAGGAAGAAGAAGAGGAGTTATCAAACTTAACCGGCTGCTGTCAGGTGAGTTAACGAGCTGCTGTCAGGTGAGTTAACAGGCTCCTGTCAGGTGAGTTAACGGGCAGCTGTCAGGTGAGTTAACGAGCTGCTGTCAGGTGAGTTAACGAGCTGCTGTCAGGTGAGTTAACCGGCTGCTGTCAGGTGAGTTAACGAGCTGCTGTCAGGTGAGTTAACGGGCTGCTGTCAGGTGAGTTAACGGGCTGCTGTCAGGTGAGTTAACTGGCTCCTGTCAGGTGAGTTAACGAGCTGCTGTCAGGTGAGTTAACGAGCTGCTGTCAGGTGAGTTAACCGGCTGCTGTCAGGTGAGTTAACCGGCTGCTGTCAGGTGAGTTAACGAGCTGCTGTCAGGTGAGTTAACGAGCTGCTGTCAGGTGAGTTAACCGGCGGCTGTCAGGTGAGTTAACGAGCTGCTGTCAGGTGAGTTAACCGGCTGCTGTCAGGTGAGTTAACGAGCTGCTGTCAGGTGAGTTAACGAGCTGCTGTCAGGTGAGTTTACCTGGAGGTTCGGTAGGTGTCGGTGTGGTTTTGGTTTCACACAATGAGTCAGCAAACGTGGAACATTGAACCAGAGTGTCCCGATGAGCAGCTGGAGAACACAAATCAATCAATCAATCAATCGATCGATCAATCAATCGATCAATCGATTAAACTGGACGGTTTATAATAACGGTTTAATACTGATTCAAACAGGAAACTAAACATAATAACAAGTAGAATATATGAATAAATGAGACAGGTGTGTCTTATTGTCGTGTTGTTAGCGTGTTTACCTGAGCAGTTAGTGCACGGACTACACCGGACGCCCACGTGCCTCATGTTACTGACCTCTGAACAGTTCGTCAGCACAAAGTAACCTGCAGGCCACAGACAGGAAGTCACAGACAGGAGGTCACAGACAGGAGGTCACAGACAGGAAGTCACAGACAGGAAGTCACAGACAGGAAGTCACAGACAGGAAGTCACAGTATTCATTTATAAAACAGTGCGTAGGATCCATACTAAAAATGTATGTGCGCACAAAAGCCGAAAATGGCGTACGGCAAAAAAAAATGTGACTTATAAAATTGTGCGTACGCACACCTGCACGCACACCTGCACGCACACCTGCACGCACACCTGCACGCAATGTTCCCTTTATAAATCACAGTCCACCTGGAAATGTGCGCACGTGGATCCGCCTCATATTCCTCTACACGCCATCATTCAACCAGAAACGGTCGATGCAAAGCACCTCATGAATGTTTCTGCATGTGAATGAGTCTGCTGATCAGTGGAGCTTTACGGTGAGTCACGGCGACTCCCGAGAGGAAGACCGAGAAGAGGAGTTTATCTGACTCAGAGATGGAGGAGGTGACTGGTGAAGATGTGCCGGGTGGAGGTGACTGGTGAAGATGTGCCGGGTGGAGGTGACTGGTGAAGATGTGCCGGGTGGAGGTGACTGGTGAAGATGTGCCGGGTGGAGGTGACTGGTGAAGATGTGCCGGGTGGAGGTGACTGGTGAAGATGTGCCGGGTGGAGGTGACTGGTGAAGATGTGCCGGGTGGAGGTGACAGGTGAAGATGTTGAAGTGTCTGCTGTTAGATGCAGCATATTAAAGATTTGTATTAAGAGGGTATATTGGAATGCTAGGTCAGCAGGCTCCTCTGAGTCTGGTCAAAGTTGAAGAGACATCTGGTCAAGGTAAAGATAAGCTAAATGCTAGGTCAGCAGGGTCATGGAAGCCTTGGGTCAGAGTTGAAGGGACATATGTTGGCTTCAAAGAGATGTTTCTATGTTTATGGTCCCTCTCCTAAAACAACATGTAGAAACTGGGAGTTTGACCAAAGCAAGCTCAGTATATAAAGAAGCTGGAAAATATGTTCGAGAGAGTTCTCTCATTGATCGGCTGGAGGCTCTCCAAGTAACTTGTTACTTGTATACGATACTGAACTTATTGTAATAAATTTGTTATGCAACTAAGACGGTGTCGGCGGAGTTTCTCTTCAAACATCATCAATGGCAGCACCACAGAGATACGACAGAACTTGGCGTCACGAATTCAGGACGTGTTTGTGGCTGCGGCGCAGCTGGACCAGCTCTGCTTTCCTCCTCTCATCCTGGGTGAGCCTGCACCGTTCCGCTGTATGGGGGGGATGAGATCGGACTAGGGCTGTCCCTGGCTGTGTTGGTTTTCAGCCGCACCGCAATGATTCTGTGTGGGTGAATATTGTCATGCTGTGTTGTTGTTTGCGAGTGAAGTTCCGTTTAAATTTGTCTTATTCTCCATTTTTTTACTACGTTGCGGGCAACGCAGTAGGGGGGAGTGATGGTAGAATAAGAGTTAAGAATAAAAAGTAGAAGGGAAATGTTGTGTAAAGGGTAAAGGCAAGGAGCCTAACAATGAGTAATGTTAAGTGAGTTAAAAAACTATGCGAGATTAATGAAGAAGAGAGCTCTTAAACTTCTTAAACCGTAAGACATGTGTAAATTAGCCGCTGAAGTGAAAGTTGAATAAGTGAAATTTAAGGAAAAACCTGGTACCAGGTGTATAACCAGGAATAAGGATTAAAGGAAGCCGCAGATTTGGATAAAAGCCCTCTGAGAGGCAGTTTAATACGGGCCAAAAAAACCTGAATATTACATTATGTGAGTTTAGGTCGGTTATAAGCAAATAACTGGAAGTGTAGAGGAAAATATTTGTAGATAGACTCCCTCTCTGGAGTGAGCTGACGAGCCACGACTGATGCCGTTTTGTCAGATATTCTACACTTCAAAGGTAGCAAAAATTTAGATATAAGGAATAAAAAGGAATAAGGAAGCGGCAAAAGCATGCTTTAAATAGGACGTATGAATGAGTTGTCTGTAGAATAGATTGTTGATTGTGATTTTGGTTTTAGTTTTGTTATATTTAGTGTTTTCGACATTAAAGTTAAGTATATTGGCAGGCTGAAGAGGGATTCCCTCCTCCCTCTCCTCCCTCTCCTCTCTCTGTCTCTCTGTCGAGAGAGACGTCAGCACTGCAGGCTGAAAGTGTGTGTCTCTATGAAGTGTGTGTGCTTAAGAACACAATACTTTGTTTTAGAAAGGTGGTTACTATTCCAGTGTTGTGTTTAGATTATACGATAGGATTAAGTTTATGGTTTATAAACTTTTTCGGGGACGTTTTAAATTGTTAAAACTCTATAAGCCTCATAGGAGGATATTAAAAAAAATAAGAGTTAAAATATAAGCCACGGAAAGGGAGATAGGAAAAGATTAGAGAAGATTTTATAAGTTTGATTTAAGAGTGATGAACTTTTTTGGAAGACATTTAATTTGATATATAAAATGTATGAGCCTTTTTAAGGACATTTCTATAAGATTTAAATAATTTGTTATGAGCTTCCGAAAAAGACTTAGTTAAGATAAATAAGGAAAAGTGGAGAGATTAGTCTATAACTCTGTGTAAAAGATAAATATGATAAAGAGGAATGAGGAGTGTTGAGTGAGTTATTATGGTGAAGAATTTGAGAAGTGTGGAGTGCATTGAGAGTTTTTACGGTGATGATGAATAATAGGGAATAATGCTTGGTGATTAAAAGTGCAAAGTATTTGTTATAAATAACCCAAAGTGCTGGCAGAAGAAAAAAGAAAAGAACTAAATTGTGAAGAGAAAGATCTGATTTTGTTTTTTCCTTTGTTCCTTGCGTTTGTGAGGGAGACAAGGAAACGGGCGGAGCCTGAGCAGTGTGTCACGGGACCAATTCGGTGACGTCAGACTCCTACCCAGACAAACCTCTGCATAGGGTACTGTTTTTTGTTCGCGAACTCTTTCTATACCTGCTGTTTGAAAATATGTTTGTATAAGCATTTAGGATCATTGGAAGTTGATATCTATTGCTTACATTTTCAATTTGAAGTGGGAAAAACACATTCTGTATTTCAAAAGAAGCTTGGCAACAGACTGACCAGTTAAGACATTTAATTAATTAATGAAGTACAATTGGTGGGTTTAAAATTCGGTTGTGGATTGGTTTATTCTGAGCTGAACTGTGTTGTGGATTCAATTTGAGATTGTTTTGAGAATTTGAGGTGAATAGTTGTGAGTTTGGATGCTTGTTTTGTTGCAAATAATAACAGCCAGTGATAGTTGATCCTTGGGGAATGTGTTTGATTTTAGGGAATTTTGGGTCAAACAATAACACAAGGACACAGGAGCATTTAAGATAATCAGATTGATGCTATTCGTAAGGCTCCAAGGCCCAGAACAGTGAGGGAGATGATGACATTTCTTGGCATTGCTGGCTATTCCTCAGCATGGATAGAGGATTATGCTAGTTTAACAGGGCCTTTGAGGGCTATGATTAAAGACACGGGCAATGCTAAACTTCATTGTAATCTTTCTTGGACACAGGAAGGCCTTTTGGCTTTTGAAACAGTCAAGCAAAGATTACAGGAAGCTCCAGCGTTAGCGCTTCCAGACTATTCTAAGAACTTTCTGTTGTATGTGTCCACTTCAATGGGAGGTAAATATGCATGTGCAGTACTTTGTCAGCCAACAGGTACGGGGACAAGTCCTCAGCCTGTTTCTTATTATTCCACTGCATATTCAGAAGTAGAAATGTGGTTGCCACTGTGCTATAGAGCAATGGTAGGAGTTTCTTTGATGTATGATAAGGCATCATCTGTCACAATGGGATATCCGGTGACAATCCTTACTCATCATAGCCTCAGAAATCTTTTGAACTATGGTAAATATACATTGACCATGCCAAGGCTTAGAGACTATCATAGGCTTCTAGAGCAAGAAGATGTTACCTTAGCAAAATGTGCCACAGTGAATCCAGCTGAAAATTTGCCAACTCCAGAGGATGGTGAACCGCATGATTGTGTTCAAGAAGCAGAGAAATACTCAAGGCTTAGATCAGACTTACAAGCCTTCCCATTGCGTGAGGCAGATTTGGAGTATTGGACGGATGGATCTTGTTATCGTGTGGGAGATAAGTTGAGTGCGGGATATGCTGTTGTAAAAGCTCAAGCAAAGGGTTTTGTTGTAGAGAAGGCTGAAGTAATACCGCAGCCTGCATCTGCACAGCTTGCAGAACTTGTGGGGCTAACTGAAGCATGTTTGTTAGCAGAAGGTAAGCGAGTGACAATTTATACAGATTCCGCTTATGCTCACAATGTGTGTCATCTGTTTGGATCAGTGTGGAAGGGCCGAGAGTTTAAGAAAACCGATGGTTCTCCGATACAACATCACGCTCAAATAATGAAGTTGCTGCATGCTATGATGAAGCCTAAGAAGATAGCGATAACTAAGTGTGCAGCACATAGAGCGGATTTGTCAAGAGTCACACAAGGTAATAAAGCAGCTGACGAAGCAGCAAAAGCAGTTACAGTAGCAGATAGAGTGGGTAAAGTTTTGTTGGTTACTCATGAAGTGGATTTGGAAGATAGAATCACACTCAGGGATGTGATTTTAATGCATGATGCTGCGTCTGAGATTAATAAACAGTTGTGGAAAGACAGAGGTGCCACCCAGGATTCTACAGGTTTTTGGAGAAATCATGAGGGACTGATAATAGCTCCTCCAGACCTGTTAGGTCTAATGATTCAGGAGGCATATGAGTTAGCTCATGTGCAAGGGGGGAAGTTAAGAGAAAGATTACAAAGGAATATGGTTTTTGGG
The DNA here is from genome assembly GCA_014673565.1 of Sebastes schlegelii. Classification (NCBI taxonomy): domain Eukaryota; kingdom Metazoa; phylum Chordata; class Actinopteri; order Perciformes; family Sebastidae; genus Sebastes; species Sebastes schlegelii. The sequence goes on from CM025844.1 coordinate 21,875,062, forward strand.
CACCGTGTCTGCTTGAACAGATTGATTATGTTATTGGCAGGTGTATAATCTACCTGAAAAATAATGTTTGGAGTGGTGTGATAGTTCCACCTGGTCACATTCCGACTCCAAGGGGTCCTATGAGTGAGCTAGTTGTGGACTATGTTGACATGATCAAACCAGTTGAAGGGAAAAGGTACATGCTAGTTGTGGTAGACCGATTTTCAAGATGGCCTGAAGCTTGTCCAACCAAGCGGAAGGATGCTCAGTCAATTGCCAAGTTTTTGTGTAGAGAGGTCATAAGCATGTGGGGGCTTCCAGATCGGATATCCTCAGACAATGGGAAAGAGTTCGTTGACAAGACAGTGAAATTGATTTTGAAAAAAAAAAATTAGGAATTAAACAGCGTCTAAAAATGGAAAACGCAAGCCGTGCCGCTTTCATCTTTTTATCCAAGGTGCTTAGGAGGTTATTAAGTAGGCAGTAAGCCTCAATGATTAAACTAAACAAAGTCAAAACAAAGATAAATTGGTTTCTAGCACCGTCGACCCCTCACAGTAGCTAAAATATAGCTATTTTAGGATGTGCTCAATTTGTCTCGTCTATGGCTGACCTTTCAACAGGATGTTGTGACGTTCTTGGACGGAAAGGGTGAAGCAAGTAAAATAGTCCATAGGACAGATCATAAAGTTCTGGGTAGTCCTGTACTTACATATCGAGAGCCAGAGTTTAAATTTGTTCCATCTAGTCACTCTTGGATTGAAGGTTACATAAGTCGTAAGGTGAGACTTATGATAACAAACCTAAGACCTGTTGAAGCAACCACTGCAAAGGTAAATAACACACAGATAGAGGCTGCTACTTTAAATTTGAAATTAATAAATAAGGATAATGCTTTCGATCAGAATACTACCTTGGCGACAACATTAACGCTTAGGAAATTGGAGAATGTGACACAGACACTTGATAAAGTATCCTTGAAAGTGAAAGAAATGGTAAATGAGAGCCGGAAGTCTATGTTGGAGATGGGGATTAGTGTGAATAGTAAGAAGGAGATTGAGAAAGTGAAGGTTGGAAATTCATCTGAGACTGTTCAGAGGAATATTGTGGATGTGGGAAAGGAGTTTATTGACTCGGATCAGATATCACAGGAGATGTTTGAACAGAACCATGTATTGCAGAAGAGAGAAGCTAAGTGGAAAGCATGTGGATTTGATGCTTCAGCGTTGGGAATTGTAGACCCATGGGCAGGTAGAAGTTTATGGTTTCAGCAGTTAACACACTCAGTGAGATCAATCAAGAAATTTAAGGGTCCATGTGTGCTGAAAGTACCGACACCAGGTACATGGCCTTCAATTTTGGAGAAGGTACCGGAACCATTAACTACTACATGTCAATCTTCTGTACTGTCATGGCTCTTGTATCAACAGCAATCATCAGTGGATAAAGTGATGGCTTTGTCAGTGAATCTTTTTAAGCCTAGATTGAATTGTTCTTGGTTGGCAGGATTACCATATGTGAATTTACTTGAACAACATGAAAATGTGATGACAGCGGTACCTGATCCGATGGAAGTGAAACCAGTGAGGGCAAAGTAAAGTTTTTGAAGGGGTCTGGAATGTTTATGGGAATATCAGAGTGTGATGGTTATATGATGGATTTAGGAAAGCGTGAGGATAAGGATGTGGATAAGTTGTATGAAGTGATTTTTCAAGTGTCAAAGCGTAAGCCGAGTAGAACTTTGAGGGTAGAACACCAAGTTTTGCCTGGTAATGTGACTATAGGCAATTTCAGGGATATTTGGTGGATTTGTGGTGAAAATGCTTATTTATTTCTACCATTGGAGAAGCATATGATGAGGCTCAATCTAATGTTGCTTCTGGAAGTAGAAATAAAAGAGAATTAGCGCAATTTCATAATTTGGAGTCCTACCATTGGAGAATAAGCATAGGAGAGAAGTGGGGAATAGGATTATTTCCGTGGTGCGGCGTAACATTTTTGGCAGACCATATTGATAACATTACATACACCTTACAGGGTTTTGCAAACGAAACTATAAGAGGTTTCGAAATGTTGTCAAACACCCAAAGGAGCCATAGATTGACATTGTTAAAACACGACATGGCTCTGGATTACATTTTGGCCAAACAAGGAGGCTTATGTGTTGCTTTAAATTTAACGGGAGATGCCTGCTACACTTTGATTCCTGATACTTCAGATAATATAACTAATGTAATAGATGCACTGAAGCATATAAGAGATGCATTTGGTCCATCAGAAGGAGCTGGTTGGTCTGCAAACAGTTGGTTGCAGGAGAAATTAGGGCCACTAGGAGCAGTGCTAGTTCAAATTATGGTAGCAGTACTTTTATCGCTATGTGCGATGTTTTGTTTTTGCACATTGCTGTTGACTTTTGCGAAAGCTATGATATTGAGATGGGTTGGTGTAGTGATGCCAGGAGATCAGGTTCAGATGCCATTATTAGAAAGGACTGATTCGGACGAGGATGAGAAAGTAATGATGGAAGGAGAACTGGTGGAGAAATATCCATATTAACCACATTTAACCTACTTATAGTTTAACATTTATTTTAGATGTGTATTCAATGATTTGAATTGTATGTTATTTCTACAAAAGATACTGGTTGGTGTTTTCTTTTTCCCTTAGAACAACATTGGGGAATGACCGCTATGGGGGAGGTTGATGATTCAAGGATCCCAAGCTGTTAAAGGGATTCAGAAAGTATAAAAAGGACAATCAAAACGGATGAAAGACTCTGAACAAGGACATTGTGAAAATGTTCAGAGTAAACATGTCATCACTACTACATTGGGAATCGACACTGCAGAGGAAATACAAGTTGATAAGTTCCGGTGTTTAGAAAATATAAAATGAATAAAAAATGAAAAATGATGATTGAAAAATGAAATAACATATATGTATTGTATGTACGAAATGTTATGTGTGCATGTTAATTTGTGCAATTTATCATGTTAGATTCGATGCATTATGGGGCTAATATGTTGGGACCTCAGTCTTTTTCTTTCTTTTTCGGTCCTTAGGGACATTGGGGATAGGCAGGGACAGGTCCATTGGAAGGTACGATGGGTCGACCAGCCTAAAGGTGGACATTGTTTTGAATTTATTTGCTGAGGTTTCCATATGTATTTGCTTAACATTATAATATTAGGTAGACAGAGTAAAATTCCTCTTTTAATTGGGTTGGAGTACCATATGTGGCTGCCTAGGCAGAGGGGCCGTGAAAGAATTTTCCTGTCTAGATTGTTTGAGGGACACTTCAGGAAAGATGGCTGCCAGACAGGTTTTTCACTTTCACACTCCATTAAATATTGCTGTATTGTTAAGATTATGTTGGAGGAATTATCATTTTTGACACCATAGTACACATGTTTGTTCATATTCTATTTATCGGGACTTTAACTAGTCCCGAAGGGGGGAATATGAAGTGTCTGCTGTTAGATGCAGCATATTAAAGATTTGTATTAAGAGGGTATATTGGAATGCTAGGTCAGCAGGCTCCTCTGAGTCTGGTCAAAGTTGAAGAGACATCTGGTCAAGGTAAAGATAAGCTAAATGCTAGGTCAGCAGGGTCATGGAAGCCTTGGGTCAGAGTTGAAGGGACATATGTTGGCTTCAAAGAGATGTTTCTATGTTTATGGTCCCTCTCCTAAAACAACATGTAGAAACTGGGAGTTTGACCAAAGCAAGCTCAGTATATAAAGAAGCTGGAAAATATGTTCGGGAGAGTTCTCTCATTGATCGGCTGGAGGCTCTCCAAGTAACTTGTTACTTGTATACGATACTGAACTTATTGTAATAAATTTGTTATGCAACTAAGACGGTGTCGGCGGAGTTTCTCTTCAAACATCATCAATGGCAGCACCACAGAGATACGACAATGTGATGGGTGGAGGTGACTGGTGAAGATGTGATGGGTGGAGGTGACAGGTGAAGGTGTCATCACGTCATCACTGCAGCGATTTATCAGACAACTTTATGAAAACGAATATGGTACTTGGTGATATCTGCACACTATTGGAATCTTATTAAAGCTATTGGCGCTCTGTTCTGACATTCTTTAATGCTATTTGATATAATCTTGGATTTCTACAACCGATGATGATGATGTCATCAGCTGCTCCTCAGCTGACTGGGACTGTCGGTAGTCCGGTCCTCTCCTCTGAGCTCTGGAGGTGGAGGACGTGATGGAGACAGCGCTGATGAGATATTGAGCAGAATTTGCTTTGAGATTTGAGTTGATCTTTAACATTTGTAAGGTGCCCCGGTGCCCCGGTGCCCCGGAGCCCCGGTGCCCCGGTGCCCGGAGCCCCGGTGCCTCCATAATGTGCGTACGCACGGGTCTAAGTTTCCGTACCGGAGCGCACATTCTCCCGTGAAGTTAGTTTTTATAGAGCACAGCTGTTGCGTGGGAAGCGGCGTACGCACATTTCAGGCCCGTTTTGTGCGTACGCAGCGGTTATAAATGAGACCCCTGGACTGTGATTGGTCACTGACCTTGTGGACATGTCTGACAGCGTCCGCGCTTTAGGTGTTGAGCGGCGAGGAGGTCAAAGGTCATCTCCAGCAGCACACATGTGATGAACACCTGGAATCAAACAGAGACTCCTTCAGGTCAAAGTGTCTGATAGAAACAGACAAAGACAATCAGCTGGGACTCTGCCACTTTCTGCTTCTTCTGCTTCTTCTGTCTTTATGTCATTCAGACCGTGGTTCTGGTTCTGGTTCTGGTTCTGGTCCCGGTCCCGGCTAGTCTCAGTCTGATCTGTAGCTTTAAATCTTTATGTAAACCCCGTCTGTCTGTTTCTGTCTCCTAGCAACAGTCCTCCACTGAAACACTGCAGTGACCTGTTACCTGCATACCTGAGGAAGCC
>CM025844.1:21889350-21891850 GCA_014673565.1 Sebastes schlegelii
AATTGTAAACATTATATTTGAAATAAACTTTATTTACTTTAAAGGGACTATTGTAACTTTCAGAAATGTTCTTAACAGCGACACCTGTGTCTGTGAAATCAAGGAAAGTCAGCGTCGGGCTCGCGCTTGCTCGCTCTCAATATACCTGAAGGAGCATGGCTCAACACAGTGAGGAGACACAGTCAGCTAGAAGCAGCACATCACTCTATACTCCAGCTGCTGGCAGTAATGTTAGCGGACCAGACCAAGGTCTCTCCATGAACATGATCTACATCTGATCCTAGTGTTGGCTTCTCCTGCCAGCAGCGGGGCTCTGCAGCGGGGCTCCCTGCTCTCTCCTCCCGCAGCCGGAGACACCGGCACCCGGTCGGTAAGAGAGGGTAACGTTACCGGCTGAGGAGCCCCGTCACTTCACCAGACACGGGAACCCTCTGCTGGTCTGGAGGAGCGCAGCAGTTCTTTCTGACCAAACGTCCCTGATCATTCTCTAGAGATTCTCAGAGCTACACTAACTCTCCTCCGTGAGGAGAGAGCAGCGTGCACGTCTAGAGGTGGAGCGAGCTGAGAGCGCGCTCTGAGCTGGAGAGGCAGCGGCCGCACGCGAATGCGCATGTGTGACGACCCGCTACATTTATGCGCGTACAAGTTACAAATAGTCCCTTTAACATGAACTCCTCATGTCCATGATCGTGCACGCGCCTAACTCCAGATTCGCTCCCGACATGTTTCGTCATGAGCTTGATTGGCTGAGAGGATTCACCAGGAGGGGGTCCGGTGCGCATGCGCAGTAGAGGAGAAGGAGGAGAGGAGGGAGTGTGTAAAGTTTGGAGGAAGTTGAGGCAGAAGAGAGAGAGACCATCAGACAGACAGGCAGACAGAGAGAGAGACCATCAGACAGACAGGCAGACAGAGAGAGAGACCATCAGACAGACAGGCAGACAGAGAGAGAGGCAGGCAGACAGAGAGAGAGACAGGCAGACAGGCAGAAGAGAGAGAGACAGGCAGACCATCAGACAGACAGGCAGACAGAGAGAGAGAGACCATCAGACAGACAGGCAGACAGAGAGAGAGACAGGCAGACAGAGAGAGAGACAGGACAGCCATCAGACAGACAGACAGAGAGAGAGACCATCAGACAGACAGGCAGACAGAGAGAGAGACAGGCAGACAGACAGGCAGAGAGAAGCTCAGACAGACAGAGAGAGAGACAGGCAGTCAGGCAGACAGACAGACAGAGAGAGAGACAGACAGGCGGAGCCACCAGGAGGTCGCAGTGCTCCACGCCGGGTGAAGGAGAGCCTCCGCGGCATGAAGCTGCAGTTCGCCCCGCTGAACGTCCCGCTGAGGAGGAGACTGCAGACCGCTGCCACTCTGCAGTGGGTCTTCTCCTTCCTGTTGCTAGGTAACCACTAACCTGTCTGTCTGTCTGACTGTCTGTCTGACTGTCTGACTGTCTGACTGTCTGTCTGTCTGTCTGTCTGTCTGTCTGACTGACTGTCGTGCTGTCTGTCTGACTGTCTGTCTGTCTGTGTCTGTCCTGCCTGTCTGTCTGTCTGTCTGTCTGTCTGACTGTCTGTCTGTCTGTCTGACTGTCTGTCTGTCTGTCTGACTGTCTGTCTGACTGTCTGTCTGACTGACTGTCTGTCTGACTGTCTGACTGTATGTCTGACTGTCTGTCTGTCTGTCTGTCTGTCTGTCTGTCTGACTGACTGTCTGTCTGTATGTCTGTCTGTCTGACTGTCTGTCGTCTGTCTGTCTGACTGACCTGCCTGTCTGTCTGTCTGACTGTCTGTCTGACTGTATGTCTGACTGTATGTCTGACTGTATGTATGTCCTGACTGTCTGACTGACTGTATGTCTGACTGTCTGACTGACTGTATGTCTGACTGTCTGACTGTCTGTATGTCTGACTGTCTGTCTGACTGACTGACTGTCTGACTGTCCTGTCTGACTGTCTGACTGTCGCTGTCTGTCTACCTGTACTGTCTGACTGTCTGTCTGTCTGTCTGTCTGAACTGTACTGTCTGACTGTCTTACTGACTGTCTGACTGTCTTCTGTCTGTCTGTCTTGTCTGACTGTCTGTCTGTCTGTCTGTCTGTCTGACTGTATGTCTGACTGTCTGTCTGTCTGTCTGACTGTCTGTCTGTCTGTCTGTCTGTCTGACTGTCTGTATGTCTGTCTGTCTGACTGTCTGTCTGTCTGACTGACTGTCTGTCTGACTGTCTGTCTGACTGACTGTCTGTCTGACTGTCTGACTGTCTGACTGTCTGTCTGTCTGTCTGTCTGTCTGTCTGACTGACTGTCTGTCTGTATGTCTGTCTGTCTGACTGTCTGTCTGTCTGTCTGTCTGACTGACTGTCTGTCTGTCTGTCTGACTGTCTGTCTGTCTGTGTCTGTCTGACTGTCTGTCTGTCTGTCTGACTGTCTGTCTGTCTGTCTGACTGTCTGTCTGTCTGTCTGACTGTCTGTCTGACTGTCTGTCTGACTGACTGTCTGTCT
>CM025844.1:21896850-21926850 GCA_014673565.1 Sebastes schlegelii
ATTATATATATATATATATATATATATATATATACACAGATTAGCTCTGATGCTACAGGTTCATTATTATATATATATATATATACATAGTATATATATATATATATATATATATATACACAGATTAGCTCTGACGCTACAGGTTCATTATTATATATATATATATATATATACACAGATTAGCTCTGACGCTACAGGTTCATTATATGTATATAGTGTGTATTTAGTGTGTGTATAGTGTGTGTATAGTGTGTATATAGTGTGTATTTAGTGTGTATTTAGTGTGTATATAGTGTATATAGTGTGTATATAGTGTGTATAGTGTGTGTATAGTGTGTATATAGTGTGTATATAGTGTGTATATAGTGTGTATAGTACTGGTTGACTGTGTGTTTGTGTTTATATATATAGTATACATGTAGTGTGTGTATATAGTGTGTATTTAGTGTGTATATAGTGTGTATTAGTGTGTATTTAGTGTGTATATAGTGTGTATTTAGTGTGTATTTAGTGTGTATATAGTGTGTATTTAGTGTGTATTTAGTGTGTATTTAGTGTGTGTATAGTGTGTATTTAGTGTGTATATAGTGTGTATTTAGTGTGTGTATAGTGTGTATATAGTGTGTATATAGTGTGTATAGTGTGTATAGTACTGGTTGACTGTGTGTTTGTGTTTATATATATAGTATACATGTAGTGTGTATATAGTGTGTATTTAGTGTGTATTTAGTGTGTATATAGTGTGTATTTAGTGTGTATTTAGTGTGTGTATAGTGTGTATTTAGTGTGTATATAGTGTGTATATAGTGTGTGTATAGTGTGTATTTAGTGTGTATATAGTGTGTATATAGTGTGTATAGTGTGTATATAGTGTGTATATAGTGTGTATATAGTGTGTATAGTACTGGTTGACTGTGTGTTTGTGTTTATATATATAGTATACATGTAGTGTGTGTATAGTGTGTATTTAGTGTGTATTTAGTGTGTATATAGTGTGTGTATAGTGTGTATATATTGTGTATAGTACTGGGTGACTGTGTGTTTGTGTTTATATATATAGTATACATGTAGTGTGTATTTAGTGTGTGTATAGTGTGTATAGTGTGTATTTAGTGTGTATTTAGTGTGTATATAGTGTGTATAGTACTGGTTGACTGTGTGTTTGTGTTTATATATATAGTATACATGTAGTGTGTATTTAGTGTGTGTATAGTGTGTATTTAGTGTGTATTTAGTGTGTATAGTGTGTATAGTACTGGGTGACTGTGTGTTTGTGTTTATATATATAGTATACATGTAGTGTGTATATAGTGTGTATATAGTGTGTATATAGTGTGTATATAGTGTGTATATAGTGTGTATAGTACTGGGTGACTGTGTGTTTGTGTTTATATATATAGTATACATGTAGTGTGTATATAGTGTGTATAGTACTGGTTGACTGTGTGTTTGTGTTTATATATATAGTATACATGTAGTGTGTATATAGTGTGTATAGTACTGGTTGACTGTGTGTTTGTGTTTATATATATAGTATACATGTAGTGTGTATATAGTGTGTATAGTACTGGGTGACTGTGTGTTTGTGTTTATATATATAGTATACATGTAGTGTGTATATAGTGTGTATAGTACTGGTTGACTGTGTGTTTGTGTTTATATATATAGTATACATGTAGTGTGTATATAGTGTGTGTATAGTGTGTATATAGTGTGTGTATAGTGTGTATAGTACTGGTTGACTGTGTGTTTGTGTTTATATATATAGTATACATGTAGTGTGTATATAGTGTGTATATAGTGTGTATTTAGTGTGTATATAGTGTGTATATAGTGTGTATACAGTGTGTATAGTACTGGTTGACTGTGTGTTTGTGTTTATATATATAGTATACATGTAGTGTGTATATAGTGTGTATATAGTGTGTATATAGTGTGTATATAGTGTGTATATAGTGTGTATAGTACTGGGTGACTGTGTGTTTATATATATAGTATACATGTAGTGTGTATATAGTGTGTATATAGTGTGTATATAGTGTGTATATAGTGTGTATATAGTGTGTATAGTACTGGGTGACTGTGTGTTTGTGTTTATATATATAGTATACATGTAGTGTGTATATAGTGTGTATATAGTGTGTATTTAGTGTGTATATAGTGTGTATATAGTGTGTATATAGTGTGTATAGTACTGGTTGACTGTGTGTTTGTGTTGCAGGTCCAGAGCAGGAAGGGCTTCATCAAACTGGCTCTCAAACATGGGTGGGTGGAGCTAATGGAGAGGGGTGGATGAGGGGGTTCTGAGAGGCGGAGCTACAAACAGTCACTGACTTTGTGTGTGTGCGTGTGCGCGTGCGTGTGCGTGTGCGCGTGTAGAGCTCAGCTGGTTCCCGTCTTTTCTTTTGGAGAGAACGAGTTGTTTGATCAGATGGAGAATCCCTCCGGCTCCCCTCTGAGGAGACTACAGGTCAGATCATTAATACGAACAACAACATAACCCTTGATGAAGATTCATTCTAATTCATTCATTTATATACGTGTACCATGTTGATAAGAGTATAGGCTGTGTGTGTGTGTGTGTGTGTGTGTGTGTACTGTATATATGTGTTGGTGAAGGTCAGTATGTCGTATGTCCACAGAACCGGCTGCAAAGCATCATGGGAGTAGCGATGCCTCTGTTTCACGCAAGAGGAGTTTTCCAGTACAGCTTCGGCCTGATGCCCTACAGGAAGCCCATCCACACCATTGGTACGACCACCGCGTTACCACAGTGTTACCACCGCGTTACCACATTGTTACCACCGCGTTACCACCGCGTTACCACAGCGTTACCACCACGTTACCACGTTACCACCACGTTACCACAGCGTTACCACAGCGTTACCACATTGTTACCACCGCGTTACCGCCGCGTTACCGCCGCGTTACCGCAGCGTTACCACAGCGTTACCACATTGTTACCACCGCGTTACCACAGCGTTACCACATTGTTACCACCGCGTTACCACCGCGTTACCACATTGTTACCACCGTGTTACCACCGCGTTACCACATTGTTACCACAGCGTTACCACCGCGTTACCGCCGCGTTACCGCAGCGTTACCGCAGCGTTACCACATTGTTACCACCGCGTTACCACAGCGTTACCACATTGTTACCACCGCGTTACCACAACGTTACCACATTGTTACCACCGCGTTACCACAGCGTTACCACATTGTTACCACAGCGTTACCACAGCGTTACCACCGTGTTACCACCGCGTTACCACATTGTTACCACAGCGTTACCACCGCGTTACCACCGCGTTACCACAGCGTTACCACATTGTTACCACCGCGTTACCACAGCGTTACCACAGCGTTACCACATTGTTACCACCGCGTTACCACATCGTTACCACCGCGTTACCACAGCGTTACCACAGCGTTACCACATTGTTACCACAGCGTTACCACAGCGTTACCGCCGCGTTACCACCGCGTTACCACAGCGTTACCACCGCGTTACCACAGCGTTACCACAGCGTTACCACAGCGTTACCACCGCGTTACCACAGCGTTACCACAGTGTTACCACCGTGTTACCACCGCGTTACCACATTGTTACCACAGCGTTACCACCGCGTTACCACCGCGTTACCGCAGCGTTACCGCAGCGTTACCGCAGCGTTACCACATTGTTACCACCGCGTTACCACAGCGTTACCACATTGTTACCACCGCGTTACCACAGCGTTACCACATTGTTACCACCGCGTTACCACAGCGTTACCACCGCGTTACCACAGTGTTACCACCGCGTTACCACAGCGTTACCACCGCGTTACCACCGCGTTACCACAGCGTTACCACCGCGTTACCACAGCGTTACCACAGCGTTACCACAGCGTTACCACAGCGTTACCACCGCGTTACCACAGCGTTACCACAGTGTTACCACATTGTTACCACAGCGTTACCACAGCGTTACCACCGCGTTACCACAGCGTTACCACCGTGTTACCACCGCGTTACCACATTGTTACCACCGCGTTACCACCGCGTTACCACATTGTTACCACCGCGTTACCACAGCGTTACCACATTGTTACCACCGCGTTACCACAGCGTTACCACAGCGTTACCACCGCGTTACCACAGCGTTACCACCGCGTTACCACAGCGTTACCACCGTGTTACCACAGCGTTACCACAGCGTTACCACAGCGTTACCACCGCGTTACCACAGCGTTACCACCGCGTTACCACAGCGTTACCACCGTGTTACCACCGCGTTACCACAGTGTTACCACATTGTTACCACCGCGTTACCACAGCGTTACCACCGCGTTACCACAGCGTTACCACCGTGTTACCACCGCGTTACCACATTGTTACCACAGCGTTACCACCGCGTTACCACAGCGTTACCACCGCGTTACCACCGCGTTACCACAGCGTTACCACCGCGTTACCACAGCGTTACCACAGTGTTACCACAGCGTTACCACCGTGTTACCATCACGTTTCCATCACGTTACCACAGCGTTAACCTTTAATAGCAGTTAGCTTGTTAGCTTCAGCGCTGTTTGTTCTTGTTGTCACTAACCCCCCCCCTCTGTTTTCAGTGGGGAAGCCGATCTCGGTGGTCCAGACTCCGAGTCCCACCAGTGAGGACATCGAGTGTCTTCATAAAGTTTACCTGCAGAATCTGACGGAACTGTTTGAGCAGCACAAACACACCTACGGCCTCCACGAACACCAGCACCTGACCTTCATATGACCTTCATACAAACACCTGACCTTCATATGACCTTCATACAAGCACCTGACCTTCATATGACCTTCATACAAACACCTGACCTTCATATGACCTTCATACAAACACCTGACCTTCATATGACCTTTATCTGAAGGAATGCTAACATTGCTATCCACTCCTGTTGATGTTAGGAACCGCTGATTGAAGAGTGGGTGCTAACACTGCTAGTAGATGCTAATACTGTTAGCATCATTGATTAACTGAAGAATGTTCATACTGTTGCTTTATCTGAGAAATGCTAACCGTGCTAGCAGGGCCTATAGATTTAAATGGGGAATGCTAACCGTGCTAGCTGGGTCTATAGATTTAAATGGGGAATGCTAACAGTGCTAGCAGGGCCTATAGATTTAAATGGGGAATGCTAACCGTGCTAGCAGGGCCTATAGATTTAAATGGGGAATGCTAACCGTGCTAGCAGGGCCTATAGATTTAAATGGGGAATGCTAACAGTGCTAGCAGGGCCTATAGATTTAAATGGGGAATGCTAACAGTGCTAGCAGGGCCTATAGATTTAAATGGGGAATGCTAACAGTGCTAGCAGGGCCTATAGATTTAAATGGGGAATGCTAACAGTGTTTTCACGGTGCGTTTAGGGGCGTGGTAAACATGAGTGTTTTGTTTCTGTGTAATAATCACATGATGATGTAACAGATGATTGACAGGTGGGTCATGCAGAGGACTGGTGTGACATCACAGTGACAGTAAAAGATCCAGAGGACGTGGTGTTTATCCTGTCGTTTTATTATAATAATAAACATAAACATAAATATAAACATAACTATATTTATAAATATAAACAAACATAAATAGACATAAATATAAACATAACTATAAATATTAATATTAATATAAATATATATGTAAATGTAATGTAGATATAAATATACCCCTCCGGCGGGCAGACAGCCTGTAGGCAGTGTTCTCTGTAATAATGTGTGAGAGTAACAGCTGAGGTCAGAGGTCAGAGGTCAGAGGTCTGTACTACGAAGCAGGATTTGTGGTTATCGAGGTAACTTCAGGGTTAACTCTGGGTTTTCGGTACTACGAAGCTGGTTCACTTCTTACCGGGGTAGATCTCCATGGTAACTGATGCTGGGTAGATCACCATGGTAACTGATGCTGGGTGGATCTCCATGGTAACTGATGCTGGGTGGATCTCCATGGTAACTGATGCTGGGTAGATCACCATGGTAACTGATGCTGGGTGGATCTCCATGGTAACTGATGCTGAACGGCTAACCTGCTCCGGAGCAGGTTATGCTCCAGATCAGAGATCAACTCATCGCCTACTGACCAATCAGAGCTCAGTGTGGTGATTGTATGATAATATCACACACATATGAAGAAGTTACCGTCATAATCCAGACTAAAAACAACTCAGTTTAAACTGACAGATGCAGGAAGGACAGCTGGCTTCATGTTGGGGGTGTTTACCGCTTTGAATTCTATTTTCTATTTCTTTATTTGACTTGTTCTTGAGTCCGTTTCACACCGTCAGAGAGGAGCAGCAGGTGGAAGGAGGTTTAAATACTCAGACTCATTTGACTGTTTGCAGGATTAACAGACGTGTATTTCATTCATCTGTTATTATCGTGAACGCTATTTACATTTAGACAAGTACACTTTGCTTTTGAGTGTTCCGTTAAATTAATAAGTCTGTTAATTTACGCATTCACACATCTGGAGTTTTTTCTTGTTCCAGCTGTTCTTCCTGCATTTAGCAGCTCCAGCTGTTACTGTCAGTCTGACTAAGAGTTTCACCTCTTCCTATTTCTCTAATAGAGTTTACTCTTTGTAGAATGTGCCGCTCTGCCTGTCTGTCAGTAGTCCTGTCCATGTCTGTGATTGGTCAGTAGTCTGGTTCATGTCTGTGATTGGTCAGTAGTCTTGTTCATGTCTGTGATTGGTCAGTAGTCCTGTTCATGTCTGTGATTGGTCAGTAGTCTGGTTCATGTCTGTGATTGGTCAGTAGTCTGGTTCATGTCTGTGATTGGTCAGTAGTCTGGTTCATGTCTGTGATTGGTCAGTAGTCTTGTTCGTGTCTGTGATTGGTCAGTAGTCTTGTTCATGTCTGTGATTGGTCAGTAGTCTGGTTCATGTCTGTGATTGGTCAGTAGTCTTGTTCATGTCTGTGATTGGTCAGTAGTCTGGTTCATGTCTGTGATTGGTCAGTAGTCCTGTTCATGTCTGTGATTGGTCAGTAGTCTGGTTCATGTCTGTGATTGGTCAGTAGTCCTGTTCATGTCTGTGATTGGTCAGTAGTCTGGTTCATGTCTGTGATTGGTCAGTAGTCTGGTTCATGTCTGTGATTGGTCAGTAGTCCTGTCCATGTCTGTGATTGGTCAGTAGTCCTGTCCATGTCTGTGATTGGTCAGTAGTCTGGTTCATGTCTGTGATTGGTCAGTAGTCTTGTTCATGTCTGTGATTGGTCAGTAGTCCTGTCCATGTCTGTGATTGGTCAGTAGTCTGGTTCATGTCTGTGATTGGTCAGTAGTCTTGTTCATGTCTGTGATTGGTCAGTAGTCTTGTTCATGTCTGTGATTGGTCAGTAGTCTTGTTCATGTCTGTGATTGGTCAGTAGTCCTGTCCATGTCTGTGATTGGTCAGTAGTCTGGTTCATGTCTGTGATTGGTCAGTAGTCTGGTTCATGTCTGTGATTGGTCAGTAGTCTTGTTCATGTCTGTGATTGGTCAGTAGTCCTGTCCATGTCTGTGATTGGTCAGTAGTCCTGTCCATGTCTGTGATTGGTCAGTAGTCTGGTTCATGTCTGTGATTGGTCAGTAGTCTTGTTCATGTCTGTGATTGGTCAGTAGTCTTGTTCATGTCTGTGATTGGTCAGTAGTCCTGTCCATGTCTGTGATTGGTCAGTAGTCTGGTTCATGTCTGTGATTGGTCAGTAGTCTGGTTCATGTCTGTGATTGGTCAGTAGTCCTGTCCATGTCTGTGATTGGTCAGTAGTCCTGTCCATGTCTGTGATTGGTCAGTAGTCTGGTTCATGTCTGTGATTGGTCAGTAGTCTTGTTCATGTCTGTGATTGGTCAGTAGTCCTGTCCATGTCTGTGATTGGTCAGTAGTCTGGTTCATGTCTGTGATTGGTCAGTAGTCCTGTTCATGTCTGTGATTGGTCAGTAGTCTTGTTCATGTCTGTGATTGGTCAGTAGTCTTGTTCATGTCTGTGATTGGTCAGTAGTCCTGTCCATGTCTGTGATTGGTCAGTAGTCTGGTTCATGTCTGTGATTGGGCAGTAGTCTGGTTCATGTCTGTGATTGGTCAGTAGTCTTGTTCATGTCTGTGATTGGTCAGTAGTCCTGTCCATGTCTGTGATTGGTCAGTAGTCCTGTCCATGTCTGTGATTGGTCAGTAGTCTGGTTCATGTCTGTGATTGGTCAGTAGTCTTGTTCATGTCTGTGATTGGTCAGTAGTCTTGTTCATGTCTGTGATTGGTCAGTAGTCCTGTCCATGTCTGTGATTGGTCAGTAGTCTGGTTCATGTCTGTGATTGGTCAGTAGTCTTGTTCATGTCTGTGATTGGTCAGTAGTCTTGTTCATGTCTGTGATTGGTCAGTAGTCTTGTTCATGTCTGTGATTGGTCAGTAGTCTTGTTCATGTCTGTGATTGGTCAGTAGTCCTGTTCATGTCTGTGATTGGTCAGTAGTCTGGTTCATGTCTGTGATTGGTCAGTAGTCTTGTTCGTGTCTGTGATTGGTCAGTAGTCCTGTCCATGTCTGTGATTGGTCAGTAGTCTTGTTCGTGTCTGTGATTGGTCAGTAGTCCTGTCCATGTCTGTGATTGGTCAGTAGTCTGGTTCATGTCTGTGATTGGTCAGTAGTCTTGTTCATGTCTGTGATTGGTCAGTAGTCTGGTTCATGTCTGTGATTGGTCAGTAGTCTGGTTCATGTCTGTGATTGGTCAGTAGTCTTGTTCGTGTCTGTGATTGGTCAGTAGTCTTGTTCATGTCTGTGATTGGTCAGTAGTCTGGTCATGTCTGTGATTGGTCAGTAGTCTGGTTCATGTCTGTGATTGGGCAGTAGTCTGGTTCATGTCTGTGATTGGTCAGTAGTCTTGTTCATGTCTGTGATTGGTCAGTAGTCCTGTCCATGTCTGTGATTGGTCAGTAGTCCTGTCCATGTCTGTGATTGGTCAGTAGTCTGGTTCATGTCTGTGATTGGTCAGTAGTCTTGTTCATGTCTGTGATTGGTCAGTAGTCTTGTTCATGTCTGTGATTGGTCAGTAGTCCTGTCCATGTCTGTGATTGGTCAGTAGTCCTGGTTCATGTCTGTGATTGGTCAGTAGTCTTGTTCATGTCTGTGATTGGTCAGTAGTCTTGTTCATGTCTGTGATTGGTCAGTAGTCTTGTTCATGTCTGTGATTGGTCAGTAGTCTTGTTCATGTCTGTGATTGGTCAGTAGTCCTGTTCATGTCTGTGATTGGTCAGTAGTCTGGTTCATGTCTGTGATTGGTCAGTAGTCTTGTTCGTGTCTGTGATTGGTCAGTAGTCCTGTCCATGTCTGTGATTGGTCAGTAGTCTTGTTCGTGTCTGTGATTGGTCAGTAGTCCTGTCCATGTCTGTGATTGGTCAGTAGTCTTGTTCATGTCTGTGATTGGTCAGTAGTCCTGTCCATGTCTGTGATTGGTCAGTAGTCCTGTCCATGTCTGTGATTGGTCAGTAGTCTGGTTCATGTCTGTGATTGGTCAGTAGTCTTGTTCATGTCTGTGATTGGTCAGTAGTCTTGTTCATGTCTGTGATTGGTCAGTAGTCCTGTCCATGTCTGTGATTGGTCAGTAGTCTTGTTCGTGTCTGTGATTGGTCAGTAGTCTTGTTCATGTCTGTGATTGGTCAGTAGTCTTGTTCATGTCTGTGATTGGTCAGTAGTCTTGTTCATGTCTGTGATTGGTCAGTAGTCTTGTTCATGTCTGTGATTGGTCAGTAGTCCTGTCCATGTCTGTGATTGGTCAGTAGTCTGGTTCATGTCTGTGATTGGTCAGTAGTCTTGTTCGTGTCTGTGATTGGTCAGTAGTCCTGTCCATGTCTGTGATTGGTCAGTAGTCTTGTTCGTGTCTGTGATTGGTCAGTAGTCTTGTTCATGTCTGTGATTGGTCAGTAGTCTGGTTCATGTCTGTGATTGGTCAGTAGTCTTGTTCATGTCTGTGATTGGTCAGTAGTCTGGTTCATGTCTGTGATTGGTCAGTAGTCTGGTTCATGTCTGTGATTGGTCAGTAGTCTTGTTCGTGTCTGTGATTGGTCAGTAGTCTTGTTCATGTCTGTGATTGGTCAGTAGTCTGGTTCATGTCTGTGATTGGTCAGTAGTCTGGTTCGTGTCTGTGATTGGTCAGTAGTCTTGTTCATGTCTGTGATTGGTCAGTAGTCTTGTTCGTGTCTGTGATTGGTCAGTAGTCTTGTTCATGTCTGTGATTGGTCAGTAGTCTTGTTCATGTCTGTGATTGGTCAGTAGTCTTGTTCATGTCTGTGATTGGTCAGTAGTCTTGTTCATGTCTGTGATTGGTCAGTAGTCTTGTTCGTGTCTGTGATTGGTCAGATGCTGTAAATGTGAACGTGCTCATAACCAGACAGAGAAACTCTGGGTTGACTTACTGAGTTGATAACCAGCTTCAGAGTTCAGCTTAGTGAGATCTCTGTTGTTAGAGTTAGTGAAGCCAGATAACCAGAAGATACCCTGGAGATGATGAAGATACCCTGAAGATGATGAAGATACCCTGAAGATGATGAAGATACCCTGAAGATGATGAAGAGATACTCTTGAGATGATGAAGATACCCTGGAGATGATGAAGATACCCTGAAGATGATGAAGATACCCTGGAGATGATGAAGATACCCTGGAGATGATGAAGATACCCTGGAGATGATGAAGATACCCTGGAGATGATGAAGATACCCTGGAGATGATGAAGATACTCTGGAGATGATGAAGATACCCTGAAGATGATGAAGATACCCTGGAGATGATGAAGATACTCTGGAGATGATGAAGATACCCTGGAGATGATGAAGATACTCTGGAGATGATGAAGATACCCTGGAGATGATGAAGATACCCTGGAGATGATGAAGATACTCTGGAGATGATGAAGATACCCTGGAGATGATGAAGATACTCTGGAGATGATGAAGATACTCTGGAGATGATGAAGATACTCTGGAGATGATGAAGATACCCTGGAGATGATGAAGATACCCTGGAGATGATGAAGATACTCTGGAGATGATGAAGATACCCTGGAGATGATGAAGATACCCTGGAGATGATGAAGATACCCTGGAGATGATGAAGATACCCTGGAGATGATGAAGATACCCTGGAGATGATGAAGATACCCTGGAGATGATGAAGATACTCTGGAGATGATGAAGATACCCTGGAGATGATGAAGATACTCTGGAGATGATGAAGATACTCTGGAGATGATGAAGATACCCTGGAGATGATGAAGATACCCTGGAGATGATGAGATACTCTGGAGATGATGAAGATACCCTGGAGATGATGAAGATACCCTGGAGATGATGAAGATACCCTGGAGATGATGAAGATACCCTGGAGATGATGAAGATACCCTGGAGATGATGAAGATACTCTGGAGATGATGAAGATACCCTGGAGATGATGAAGATACCCTGGAGATGATGAAGATACCCTGGAGATGATGAAGATACCCTGGAGATGATGAAGATACCCTGGAGATGATGAAGATACTCTGGAGATGATGAAGATACCCTGGAGATGATGAAGATACCCTGGAGATGATGAAGATACCCTGGAGATGATGAAGATACCCTGGAGATGATGAAGATACCCTGGAGATGATGAAGATACCCTGGAGATGATGAAGATACTCTGGAGATGATGAAGATACCCTGGAGATGATGAAGATACTCTGGAGATGATGAAGATACTCTGGAGATGATGAAGATACCCTGGAGATGATGAAGATACCCTGGAGATGATGAAGATACTCTGGAGATGATGAAGATACCCTGGAGATGATGAAGATACCCTGGAGATGATGAAGATACTCTGGAGATGATGAAGATACCCTGGAGATGATGAAGATACCCTGGAGATGATGAAGATACCCTGGAGATGAAGATACCCTGGAGATGATGAACTCGCTTCGTAGTGCAGACCTCTGGTGTGTTCAGAGTCCAGAGTTGTCAGAGTGGTTGGGAGGCTCTGATGGAGGTTTTCCTGTAACGCGCTGACTGACCACCAGAGGTCACCAGAGGTCACCAGAGGTCACCTGGTGAATTAATAATAAATATAAATCATAATAAATATAAATATCAGATACAAATATAAATCATAATAAGTATAAATAAGAATAAATATAAAAAATACTAAATATAAATAAGAATAAATATAAAAAATAATAAATATAGAAATAATAAATATAAATAAGAATAAATATGAATAATAACAAATATAAAAATAATAAATAATAATAATAATAATAATAATAATAATACATATACAAAATAATGAATATAAATAATAATATTGATAAATATAAAAATAAATATTAATCTTAATAAATATAAATAATAATAATACATATAAATAATAAACAATAATAATGATAAATAATAATTATGAATATAAATAATAATAATAATAAATAATGTGAGTTTGAATAAAACAACCGTTGGCTCTGTTATGAACATTAAAACTTTATTAACATGTCGGCTGAATAACAAACAGAGGGACACCTCCCTCTCTGACGTCACAGCGCAGGCGCCTCCCTATCGGACACTTACACGCGCTCGCGCTCAGCTCGGTCAGGTCACGCGCAGGTCCCGTCTGTTCCAGTCTGTGAGAGTTAACGCGCACGGTCCACTGAAGAAGAGGAGGAAGATGGAGGACTGAGGAAGAGTTCAGATCTGTTGAGAGGAAGAGGAGAAGAAGAGGAAAAGGGGAGGAGAGGAAGAGGAGAAGAAGAGGAGAGGAAGAGGAGAAGAAGAGGAGAGGAAGAGGAGAAGAAGAGGAGAGGAAGAGGAGAAGAAGAGGAAAAGGAGAGGAGAGGAAGAGGAGAAGTTAACCCAGTAGAAGTTCTCTTAATACATCCAGGGTATTAGTCGGAGGAGTTAACCCAGAGGAAGAAGGAGAGGAAGAGGAGGAAGAGGAAGAGGAGGAAGAAGGAGAAGGAGGGGAAGAGGAGGAAGGAGGGGAAGAGGAAGAGGAAGAGGAGGAGGAAGGAGAGGAAGAGGAAGAGGAGGAAGAAGGAGAAGGAGAGGAAGAGGAGGAAGGAGGGGAGGAGGAGGAAGGAGAGGAAGAGGAGGAGGAAGGAGAGGAAGAGGAAGAGGAGGAAGAGGAGTCAGTATTTTTATTATTACTGATGGATGAAACTTTTCTCCGTGAACTCCGTGCGCGTCCCCGCCGCCTGCGCCTGTAACGCGCACGCGCTCCCCGCAGCTGTGTATAATGGACCGATTGTGTCACCGTGCACGGCGGTGACGTCACAGCAGACGGAGGAGTGGCGGGAACGCGCTCCAGATGACCACACGCACGTGAGTGTTTGTTTACAAACGTGACGTCACAGGTTCTGATCCACTGTTAGTCTGGATCACTGTTAGACCAGAACCTTAGTCTGGATCGATGTTAGTCTGGATCACTGTTAGTCTGGATCACTGTTAGACCAGAACCTTAGTCTGGATCGATGTTAGTCTGGATCACTGTTAGACCAGAACCTTAGTCTGGATCGATGTTAGTCTGGATCAATGTTAGTCTGGATCAATGTTAGTCTGGATCACTGTTAGACCAGAACCTTAGTCTGGATCGATGTTAGTCTGGATCACTGTTAGTCTGGATCACTGTTAGTCTGGATCACTGTTAGACCAGAACCTTAGTCTGGATCGATGTTAGTCTGGATTACTGTTAGTCTGGATCACTGTTAGACCAGAACCTTAATCTGGATCACTGTTAGTCTGGATCACTGTTAGTGTTGTGTTCCCTCACATTTAGTCTAGTGTTCCCACACATTTAGTCTTGCGTTCCCTCACATTTAGTCTTGCGTTCCCTCATATTTAGTCTTGCATTCCCTCATATTTAGTCTAATGTTCCCTCACATTTAGTCTAATGTTCCCTCACATTTAGTCTAATGTTCCCTCACATTTAGTCTAATGTTCCCTCACATTTAGTCTTGTGTTCCCACACATTTAGCTCTGTGTTCCCTCACATTTAGTCTTGCGTTCCCTCACATTTAGTCTAATGTTCCCTCACATTTAGTCTAATGTTCCCTCACATTTAGCTCTGTGTTCCCTCACATTTAATCTAATGTTCCCTCACATTTAGTCTAGCGTTCCCTCACATTTAGTCTTGTGTTCCCTCATATTTAGTCTAGTGTTCCCTTACATTTAGCTCTGTGTTCCCTCACATTTAGTCTAATGTTCCCTCACATTTAGTCTAGTGTTCCCTCACATTTAGTCTAGTGTTCCCACACATTTAGCTCTGTGTTCCCTCACATTTAGTCTTGCGTTCCCTCACATTTAGTCTAATGTTCTCTCACATTTAGTCTAGTGTTCCCTCATATTTAGTCTAATGTTCCCTCATATTTAGTCTAATGTTCCCACACATTTAGTGTTGTGTTCCCTCACATTTAGTCTTGTGTTCCCTCACATTTAGTCTTGCGTTCCCTCACATTTAGTCTAATGTTCTCTCACATTTAGTCTAGTGTTCCCTCATATTTAGTCTAATGTTCCCTCATATTTAGTCTTGCGTTCCCTCACATTTAGTCTTGCGTTCCCTCACATTTAGTCTTGCGTTCCCTCATATTTAGTCTTGCGTTCCCTCACATTTAGTCTAATGTTCCCTCACATTTAGTCTAATGTTCCCTCACATTTAGTTCTATGTTCTCTCACATTTAGTCTAATGTTCCCTCACATTTAGTCTAGTGTTCCCTCACATTTAGTCTAGTGTTCCCTCACATTTAGTCTAATGTTCCCTCATATTTAGTCTTGCGTTCCCTCACATTTAGTCTTGCGTTCCCTCACATTTAGTCTTGCGTTCCCTCATATTTAGTCTTGTGTTCCCTCACATTTAGTCTAATGTTCCCTCACATTTAGTCTATTGTTCCCTCACATTTAGCTCTGTTCCCTCACATTTAGTCTTGCGTTCCCTCATATTTAGTCTTGCGTTCCCTCACATTTAGTCTATTGTTCCCTCACATTTAGCTCTGTGTTCCCTCACATTTAGTCTTGCGTTCCCTCACATTTAGTCTAATGTTCCCTCACATTTAGTCTAATGTTCCCTCACATTTAGTCTATTGTTCCCACACATTTAGCTCTGTGTTCCCTCACATTTAGTCTTGCGTTCCCTCACATTTAGTCTTGTGTTCCCTAACATTTAGTCTAGTGTTCCCACACATTTAGTCTTGCGTTCCCTCACATTTAGTCTTGCGTTCCCTCACATTTAGTCTAATGTTCCCTCATATTTAGTCTAATGTTCCCACACATTTAGTCTTGCGTTCCCTCATATTTAGTCTTGCGTTCCCTCACATTTAGTCTAATGTTCCCTCACATTTAGTCTTGTGTTCCCTCATATTTAGTCTTGCGTTCCCTCATATTTAGTCTTGCGTTCCCTCACATTTAGTCTAATGTTCCCTAACATTTAGTCTAATGTTCCCTCACATTTAGTCTTGTGTTCCCACACATTTAGCTCTGTGTTCCCTCACATTTAGTCTTGCGTTCCCTCACATTTAGTCTAATGTTCCCTCACATTTAGTCTAATGTTCCCTCACATTTAGCTCTGTGTTCCCTCACATTTAATCTAATGTTCCCTCACATTTAGTCTAGCGTTCCCTCACATTTAGTCTTGTGTTCCCTCATATTTAGTCTAGTGTTCCCTTACATTTAGCTCTGTGTTCCCTCACATTTAGTCTAATGTTCCCTCACATTTAGTCTTGCGTTCCCTCACATTTAGTCTAATGTTCCCTCACATTTAGTCTTGTGTTCCCTAACATTTAGTCTTGTGTTCCCACACATTTAGTCTAATGTTCCCTCACATTTAGTCTAGCGTTCCCTCACATTTAGTCTTGTGTTCCCTCATATTTAGTCTAGTGTTCCCTTACATTTAGCTCTGTGTTCCCTCACATTTAGTCTAATGTTCCCTCACATTTAGTCTTGCGTTCCCTCACATTTAGTCTAATGTTCCCTCACATTTAGTCTTGTGTTCCCTAACATTTAGTCTTGTGTTCCCACACATTTAGTCTAATGTTCCCTCACATTTAGTCTAGCATTCCCACACATTTAGTCTTGTGTTCCCTCACATTTAGTCTTGTTCCCTCATATTTAGTCTAGTGTTCCCTTACATTTAGTTTAGTGTTCCCTCACATTTAGTCTTGCGTTCCCTCACATTTAGTCTTGCGTTCCCTCATATTTAGTCTTGTGTTCCCTCATATTTAGTCTAATGTTCCCTCACATTTAGTCTAGTGTTCCCTCACATTTAGTCTTGTGTTCCCTCATATTTAGTCTAATGTTCCCTCACATTTAGTCTTGTGTTCCCACACATTTAGTCTTGTGTTCCCTCACATTTAGTCTTGTTCCCTCATATTTAGTCTTGTGTTCCCTTACATTTAGTTTAGTGTTCCCTCACATTTAGTCTTGTGTTCCCTCATATTTAGTCTAATGTTCCCTCACATTTAGTCTTGTGTTCCCTCACATTTAGTCTTGTGTTCCCTCACATTTAGTCTTGTGTTCCCTCACATTTAGTCTAATGTTCCCTCACATTTAGTCTTGTGTTCCCTCACATTTAGTCTTGTGTTCCCTCACATTTAGTGTTGTGTTACCTCACATTTAGTCTTGCATTCCCTCACATTTAGTCTTGTGTTCCCTCGCATTTAGTCTTGCGTTCCCTCATATTTAGTCTTGTGTTCCCTCACATTTAGTCTAATGTTCCCTCACATTTAGTCTTGCGTTCCCTCACATTTAGTCTTGTGTTCCCTCACATTTAGTCTAATGTTCCCTCACATTTAGTCTTGTGTTCCCTCACATTTAGTCTAATGTTCCCTCACATTTAGTTTAGTGTTCCCTCACATTTAGTTTAGTGTTCCCTCACATTTAGTTTAGTGTTCCCTGACATTTAGTCTAATGTTCCCTCACATTTAGTCTAATGTTCCCTCACATTTAGCTCTGTGTTCCCTCACATTTAGTCTAATGTTCCCTCACATTTAGCTCTGTGTTCCCTCACATTTAATCTAATGTTCCCTCACATTTAGTCTAGCGTTCCCTCACATTTAGTCTTGTGTTTCCTCATATTTAGTCTAGTGTTCCCTTACATTTAGTTTAGTGTTCCCTCACATTTAGTCTTGCGTTCCCTCATATTTAGTCTTGTGTTCCCTCATATTTAGTCTAATGTTCCCTCACATTTAGTCTAGTGTTCCCACACATTTAGCTCTGTGTTCCCTCACATTTAGTCTAGTGTTCCCTTACATTTAGTTTAGTGTTCCCTCACATTTAGTCTTGCGTTCCCTCACATTTAGTCTTGTGTTCCCTCATATTTAGTCTAATGTTCCCTCACATTTAGTCTTGTGTTCCCTCACATTTAGTCTTGTGTTCCCTCACATTTAGTCTTGTGTTCCCTCACATTTAGTCTTGTGTTCCCTCACATTTAGTCTTGTGTTCCCTCACATTTAGTCTTATGTTCCCACACATTTAGTCGTGTTCCCTCACATTTAGTCTTGTGTTCCCTCACATTTAGTCTAATGTTCCCTCACATTTAGTCTTGTGTTCCCTCACATTTAGTCTTGTGTTCCCTCACATTTAGTCTTGTGTTCCCTCACATTTAGTCTTGTGTTCCCTCACATTTAGTCTTATGTTCCCACACATTTAGTCGTGTTCCCTCACATTTAGTCTTGTGTTCCCTCACATTTAGTCTAATGTTCCCTCACATTTAGTCTTGCGTTCCCTCACATTTAGTCTTGTGTTCCCTAACATTTAGTCTAGTGTTCCCACACATTTAGCTCTGTGTTCCCTCACATTTAGTCTTGCGTTCCCTCACATTTAGTCTAATGTTCCCTCACATTTAGTCTAATGTTCCCTCACATTTAGCTCTGTGTTCCCTCACATTTAATCTAATGTTCCCTCACATTTAGTCTAGCGTTCCCTCACATTTAGTCTTGTGTTCCCTCATATTTAGTCTAGTGTTCCCTTACATTTAGCTCTGTGTTCCCTCACATTTAGTCTAATGTTCCCTCACATTTAGTCTTGTGTTCCCTCACATTTAGTCTAGTGTTCCCACACATTTAGCTCTGTGTTCCCTCACATTTAGTCTTGCGTTCCCTCACATTTAGTCTAGTGTTCCCTCACATTTAGTCTAGTGTTCCCTCATATTTAGTCTAATGTTCCCTCATATTTAGTCTAATGTTCCCACACATTTAGTGTTGTGTTCCCTCACATTTAGTCTTGTGTTCCCTCACATTTAGTCTTGCGTTCCCTCACATTTAGTCTAATGTTCTCTCACATTTAGTCTAGTGTTCCCTCATATTTAGTCTAATGTTCCCTCATATTTAGTCTTGCGTTCCCTCACATTTAGTCTTGCGTTCCCTCATATTTAGTCTTGCGTTCCCTCATATTTAGTCTTGCGTTCCCTCACATTTAGTCTAATGTTCCCTCACATTTAGTCTAATGTTCCCTCACATTTAGTTCTATGTTCTCTCACATTTAGTCTAATGTTCCCTCACATTTAGTCTAGTGTTCCCTCACATTTAGTCTAGTGTTCCCTCACATTTAGTCTAATGTTCCCTCATATTTAGTCTTGCGTTCCCTCACATTTAGTCTTGCGTTCCCTCACATTTAGTCTTGCGTTCCCTCATATTTAGTCTTGCGTTCCCTCACATTTAGTCTAATGTTCCCTCACGTTTAGTCTATTGTTCCCTCACATTTAGCTCTGTTCCCTCACATTTAGTCTTGCGTTCCCTCATATTTAGTCTTGCGTTCCCTCACATTTAGTCTATTGTTCCCTCACATTTAGCTCTGTGTTCCCTCACATTTAGTCTTGCGTTCCCTCATATTTAGTCTTGCGTTCCCTCACATTTAGTCTAATGTTCCCTCACATTTAGTCTATTGTTCCCACACATTTAGCTCTGTGTTCCCTCACATTTAGTCTTGCGTTCCCTCACATTTAGTCTTGTGTTCCCTAACATTTAGTCTAGTGTTCCCACACATTTAGTCTTGCGTTCCCTCACATTTAGTCTTGCGTTCCCTCACATTTAGTCTAATGTTCCCTCATATTTAGTCTAATGTTCCCACACATTTAGTCTTGCGTTCCCTCATATTTAGTCTTGCGTTCCCTCACATTTAGTCTAATGTTCCCTCACATTTAGTCTTGTGTTCCCTCATATTTAGTCTTGCGTTCCCTCATATTTAGTCTTGCGTTCCCTCACATTTAGTCTAATGTTCCCTAACATTTAGTCTAGTGTTCCCTAACATTTAGTCTTGTGTTCCCACACATTTAGCTCTGTGTTCCCTCACATTTAGTCTTGCGTTCCCTCACATTTAGTCTAATGTTCCCTCACATTTAGTCTAATGTTCCCTCACATTTAGCTCTGTGTTCCCTCACATTTAATCTAATGTTCCCTCACATTTAGTCTAGCGTTCCCTCACATTTAGTCTTGTGTTCCCTCATATTAGTCTAGTGTTCCCTTACATTTAGCTCTGTGTTCCCTCACATTTAGTCTAATGTTCCCTCACATTTAGTCTTGCGTTCCCTCACATTTAGTCTAATGTTCCCTCACATTTAGTCTTGTGTTCCCTAACATTTAGTCTTGTGTTCCCTCACATTTAGTCTTGTGTTCCCACACATTTAGTCTAATGTTCCCTCACATTTAGTCTTGTGTTCCCTCATATTTAGTCTAGTGTTCCCTTACATTTAGCTCTGTGTTCCCTCACATTTAGTCTAATGTTCCCTCACATTTAGTCTTGCGTTCCCTCACATTTAGTCTAATGTTCCCTCACATTTAGTCTTGTGTTCCCTAACATTTAGTCTTGTGTTCCCACACATTTAGTCTAATGTTCCCTCACATTTAGTCTAGCATTCCCACACATTTAGTCTTGTGTTCCCTCACATTTAGTCTTGTTCCCTCATATTTAGTCTAGTGTTCCCTTACATTTAGTTTAGTGTTCCCTCACATTTAGTCTTGCGTTCCCTCACATTTAGTCTTGCGTTCCCTCATATTTAGTCTTGTGTTCCCTCATATTTAGTCTAATGTTCCCTCACATTTAGTCTAGTGTTCCCTCACATTTAGTCTTGTGTTCCCTCATATTTAGTCTAATGTTCCCTCACATTTAGTCTTGTGTTCCCACACATTTAGTCTTGTGTTCCCTCACATTTAGTCTTGTTCCCTCATATTTAGTCTTGTGTTCCCTTACATTTAGTTTAGTGTTCCCTCACATTTAGTCTTGTGTTCCCTCATATTTAGTCTAATGTTCCCTCACATTTAGTCTTGTGTTCCCTCACATTTAGTCTTGTGTTCCCTCACATTTAGTCTTGTGTTCCCTCACATTTAGTCTAATGTTCCCTCACATTTAGTCTAGTGTTCCCTCACATTTAGTCTTGTGTTCCCTCACATTTAGTGTTGTGTTACCTCACATTTAGTCTTGCATTCCCTCACATTTAGTCTTGTGTTCCCTCGCATTTAGTCTTGCGTTCCCTCATATTTAGTCTTGTGTTCCCTCACATTTAGTCTAATGTTCCCTCACATTTAGTCTAATGTTCCCTCACATTTAGCTCTGTGTTCCCTCACATTTAGTCTAATGTTCCCTCACATTTAGTCTTGTGTTCCCTCACATTTAGTCTAATGTTCCCTCACATTTAGTTTAGTGTTCCCTCACATTTAGTTTAGTGTTCCCTCATATTTAGTCTTGTGTTCCCTCACATTTAGTCTAATGTTCCCTCACATTTAGTCTAATGTTCCCTCACATTTAGCTCTGTGTTCCCTCACATTTAGTCTAATGTTCCCTCACATTTAGCTCTGTGTTCCCTCACATTTAATCTAATGTTCCCTCACATTTAGTCTAGCGTTCCCTCACATTTAGTCTTGTGTTCCCTCATATTTAGTCTAGTGTTCCCTTACATTTAGTTTAGTGTTCCCTCACATTTAGTCTTGCGTTCCCTCATATTTAGTCTTGTGTTCCCTCATATTTAGTCTAATGTTCCCTCACATTTAGTCTAGTGTTCCCACACATTTAGCTCTGTGTTCCCTCACATTTAGTCTAGTGTTCCCTTACATTTAGTTTAGTGTTCCCTCACATTTAGTCTTGCGTTCCCTCACATTTAGTCTTGTGTTCCCTCATATTTAGTCTAATGTTCCCTCACATTTAGTCTTGTGTTCCCTCACATTTAGTCTTGTGTTCCCTCACATTTAGTCTTGTGTTCCCTCACATTTAGTCTTGTGTTCCCTCACATTTAGTCTTGTGTTCCCTCACATTTAGTCTTATGTTCCCACACATTTAGTCGTGTTCCCTCACATTTAGTCTTGTGTTCCCTCACATTTAGTCTAATGTTCCCTCACATTTAGTCTTGCGTTCCCTCACATTTAGTCTTGTGTTCCCTCACATTTAGTCTTGTGTTCCCTCACATTTAGTCTTATGTTCCCACACATTTAGTCGTGTTCCCTCACATTTAGTCTTGTGTTCCCTCACATTTAGTCTAATGTTCCCTCACATTTAGTCTAATGTTCCCTCACATTTAGTCTTGCGTTCCCTCGCATTTAGTTTAGTGTTCCCTCACATTTAGTCTAGTGTTCCCTCACATTTAGTCTTGTGTTCCCTCATATTTAGTCTAATGTTCCCTCACATTTAGTCTTGTGTTCCCACACATTTAGTCTTGCGTTCCCTCATATTTAGTCTAATGTTCCCTCACATTTAGTCTTGTGTTCCCTCACATTTAGTCTTGTGTTCCCTCACATTTAGTCTTGTGTTCCCTCACATTTAGTGTTGTGTTACCTCACATTTAGTCTTGCGTTCCCTCACATTTAGTCTTATGTTCCCACACATTTAGTCGTGTTCCCTCACATTTAGTCTTGTGTTCCCTCACATTTAGTCTAATGTTCCCTCACATTTAGTCTTGTGTTCCCTCACATTTAGTCTTGTGTTCCCTCACATTTAGTCTTGTGTTCCCTCACATTTAGTCTTGTGTTCCCTCACATTTAGTCTTGTGTTCCCTCACATTTAGTCTTGTGTTCCCTCACATTTAGTCTAATGTTCCCTCACATTTAGTCTAATGTTCCCTCACATTTAGTCTTGCGTTCCCTCGCATTTAGTCTTGCGTTCCCTCACATTTTGTTTAGCAATATCCAAAATAACAAATAAAAACTCTCTATGATGCAGTTCCCTAAAGTTTCCCAACAAAAGTACTTCAAGTACACAACACAGTACAAGATCCAGTAGAACTCTGACCCCGTCACCATGAATCAAGAACATTCTTTAGTATTAGTGCTGTAAACCTCCGCCGTCCTGGAACCATCTGGAACCATCTGGAACCATCTGGAAGGATGTTGAGATGACCCTCACTTCATACAAATACTCAGAGTACAAATACTCAGAGTACTAGTAGTGAAGTACACAGCAGTACATGTTCAGACTGACTGTGTGTGATTGTGGTTTCAACAGTTGAGATCCTGCAGAACCTGAACTGAACTCACACACACACACACACACACACACACACACACACACAGCCATGTTAATCCAGGTTGTGCAACAGGCGGCCGACTGAAGCAACCAACAACAGAACAGAGTGAGTCAGAGGAAACAGGAAATACAGAAGAAGAACATGAGTTACAGACGAAAGCTGCGGGGCGAGAGACACTGACCGTAACAAGAAGAGAGAGAGAGAGAGAGACAGGATGTGTGGTGAGACAGTGACCATAACAAGAGGAGAGAGACACAGACAGGATGTGTGATGAGACAGTGTTGTTTAACGATAACCTGTATTTAACGTCAGCTGGTACTGTGTTGGTTTTTATACATTATGGGGACATGAGTCCAAACGGACGCTGTGAGGACTCGTCTCCTGTTTGGTGACAGCAGCAGGTAAACCTGTAACAGGTCAGATCAGGACGTGGACCTGTGTCCTCGTAAGTCACATTAATGGGTTTTTCTCTGTGTGTTTCAGTGTGTGTTTCAGTGTGTAGTGTGTGTGTGTGAGGATGAGCGGTGGTAAAAAGAGGAGTGGCTTCCAGATCACCAGCGTGACCTCAGACTTCAACCAAACTCCAGCCGGCCAATCAGCTCCCAGCATAGTCCTGACTGTCCTCCAATCAGCAGCCTCCTCCTCCTGCAGCCCTCAGGGAAGCTCCTCCCAGCCGACCACGCCCTCTCCTAAGAGGAAATACATCTCCCATGATGCCTCGGGGCAGGGGGCGGGGTCTTGCTCCAGGTTCAGGGTGGTGAGGCTGGTGGTGGGCGGGGCCGGCGGCGGTGGGCACGGCGAGCCGTTTCGCCGTGGGCGATGGACTTGCACGGACTTTATGGAGCGCCAGGAAGGGGTGGGGTTCAGGCGGGTGATGGACACCATGAGACACGCCCACTCCCTGGAATCCCTGGAGATGATTGGCCGGGACATGGACAGAGGCGGAGTCTACTCCCAGGACACCGCCCACCTGCTGGCTCAGCCAATCAGAGGCAGGGAGGGGGCAGGTCTCGTACTGCGCAGCGGACCGCCCTCCCCGACACACCAAGACCCAATCAACATCCGGCTCCTGGATCGCAAGGAGCCAATGGGAGCTCAGGGTTTTGACTCCACCCGTCCACCTCCTTCACCCCGCCCCCGAAATGTCCCTCCTCCGCTACGATTGGACGTTGACTCTGCAGGACGGGTACAAACACACGTTTCTATTGGAGGAAGAGAAAAGCTTCAATAAGTATCCATACCCACTCACCTGTCTCTCTCTCTTCCAGTCTGTCCTCAGGCTGTCTCACTCTCAGCCCAGCTCCCCCCCCGCTGGACCGTACCATCCCACTCTGACCCCCATTCAGACCCCAGCAGCCTTCAGTCTGGACCAAACCATCTTCAACCTGCCGGGGGAAGACAGGTAGCTCTCTGTTGTCTTCATTTGATTGCAGTGTTGTTGTGAGACTGAAGTCATATTTACTGATGTACTCTATATCCTCGTGTCTTTACCTGTCTGTCTGCATCTGTATGCAGATGATACTGTCCTATATCTGCATCTGTATGCAGGTGATACTGTCCTATATCTGCATCTGTATGCAGGTGATACTGTCCTATATCTGCATCTGTATGCAGGTGATACTGTCCTATATCTGCATCTGTATGCAGGTGATACTGTCCTATATCTGCAGCTGTATGCAGGTGATACAGTCCTATATCTGCATCTGTATGCAGGGGATACTGTCCTATATCTGCAGCTGTATGCAGGTGATACTGTCCTATATCTGCAGCTGTATGCAGGTGATACTGTCCTATATCTGCATCTGTATGCAGGTGATACTGTCCTATATCTGCATCTGTATGCAGGTGATACTGTCCAGTTTTCCATGTTATGATTGGAGCATATTGTTCTATGCTAAATGCAGTACCTGTGAGGGTTTCTGATCAATATCTGTCATTGTTTTGTGTTGTTCATTGAGTTACTATAATAAATATATACATACATTTACATAAAGCAGCATATTTGCTGTCGGCCAGTTGTGTTGAGACTGGTATGAAGCTGAACAACATCAGCAGATCACACAGCTCTCCATCTGAACACGCTCCGTTCACATTAATCATAATTTACTTCAGAACCTGCTGTTTATATGAATATTAGTGTGAATGAGTTAAATGATCTGTCACAGGGTGGTTTAATGCTGCTGATCTGAAGCTAACACACAGCTGACCTACATACCACATACACACGCACATGCACACGCACACGCACACACACACACACACACACAGGCCAGCTGATTGTCAGAGCAGTGTGTGTGGTATTAAGAGGAATAATGGAGCTATTCATTCATTCATTCATTATTATCTGAAACAATTATTATTTTCTGATATATTTAATTTATCAGATATATTAATTATTTCTGGAAATAATAATAATAATTTTCTGATGAAACAGTTTGAATCTTCAGAAGAAGAATTTGAGTGAATAAATTAGAAACTGTGTGAATGAATGAAGCTCTGTGTTCAGACTCAGTCTGAGTGGGCGGGACCTGGAGTCTACAGCAGTGTTTCTATTGGCTGTCACAGTGAGTGGGCGGGACCTGGAGTCTACAGCAGTGTTTCTATTGGCTGTTACAGTGAGTGGGCGGGAGCTGGAGTCTACAGCAGTGTTTCTATTGGCTGTCACAGTGAGTGGGCGGGAGCTGGAGTCTACAGCAGTGTTTCTATTGGCTGTCACAGTGAGTGGGCGGGACCTGGAGTCTATAGCAGTGTTTCTATTGGCTGTTACAGTGAGTGGGCGGGAGCTGGAATGAGACAGCAGCCAATCGGAGAGCAGAGAGTGAGTCTGTGTGGGAGAGACAGAATACCTGATGTCTGTCTCTGGTTTAGAGGAGACACAGAGAAACAGAGTCAACATCTGGACTCCCTGAGACATCTGCTGCTGCTGTTGCTGCTGATTGGACGGCGCTCTCAAGGATCTGTGAGCTCACAGAGAACCAGCCAATCACAGGCAGGCTGGACACAAAATAATTAACTTTATTAACGAGGGACATTGAAGAGTCTGGACCTTAACGAGGGACAGGAGAGGGTCAGCAGTCTGTAGCTGGGCTCTGATTGGACGTTCGTGTTTGACGGTGGGCTGTGATTGGACCAGAAACGGCAGAGGGTCAGCAGTCTGTAGCTGGGCTCTGATTGGACGTTCGTGTTTGACGGTGGGCTGTGATTGGTCGGAGATGTTTGGTAGCGTAAAGAAAATGATTTCAGGGCGACGGCCGTCCCCTCCCCTCTCTGGCCCCACCCCTTGTCCTCGTCCCCAGCGGCGTCCTCCAACGACCCCGCCCCTCCCCTTCAGGACTCTGCAGCTTGTTGCCAAGCAACCAGAGACACCCGTTGTGTTACGGGATCGGAGGATTGTCAAAGGTCACGTGTCAGGGGTCAGGGAGTCCTGGCCGGGCACCGGGCCGACGACCTCTGAACCCAAACCGATGAGTCAGAGGTCATTGACCCCGCCCTCCTGGGGTCGGCCTCACGTCGCCCCGCCCCCGGGCCTGCACCCTCATTGGTCAGTCCCAGTTAGAGCTCCGCCCAGTGGGCGGGGCTCTGAAGCCACCATGATGTCACTGCTGCTGTTCTGCCACAGGTAACCATGGCAACCACATGGAGGGGGCGGTCCTTCTGCTGCAGGTGTGCTCAGATTCACCTGGAGGTCAACACGCCTTCTGACCATCTAACCACTGATATGATGTCTCACACCTGTCTGTCTCTCTCACCTGTCTCTTTGTCTCACCTGTCTGTGTCTCACCTGTCTCTCTTTCTCACCTGTTTGTCTCTCACCTGTCTCTTTGTCTCACCTGTCTCTCTTTCTCACCTGTTTGTCTCTCATCTGTCTCTCTTTCTCACCTGTCTGTCTCTCACCTGTGTGTCTCTGTGTCTTACAGTAGTTCCAGTAACAGTCTGATCGCCATCGACAACAAAATTGAGCAGGCCATGGTGAGTTTGAATTCAACTGTAGTTCTACTGTTATTCTACTGTAGTTCTACTGTTATTCTACTGTAGTTTCACTGTTATTCTACTGTAGTTCTACTGTTATTCTACTGTAGTTTTACTGTTATTCTACTGTAGTTTCACTGTTATTCTACTGTAGTTCTACTGTTATTCTACTGTAGTTTTACTGTTATTCTACTGTAGTTCTACTGTTATTCTACTGTAGTTTCACTGTTATTCTACTGTAGTTCTACTGTTATTCTACTGTAGTTTCACTGTTATTCTACTGTAGTTCTACTGTTATTCTACTGTAGTTTTACTGTTATTCTACTGTAGTTTCACTGTTATTCTACTGTAGTTTTACTGTTATTCTACTGTAGTTTTACTGTTATTCTACTGTAGTTCTACTGTTATTCTACTGTAGTTTCACTGTTATTCTACTGTAGTTTCACTGTTATTCTACTGTAGTTTTACTGTTATTCTACTGTAGTTTTACTGTTATTCTACTGTAGTTTCACTGTTATTCTACTGTAGTTCTACTGTTATTCTACTGTAGTTTCACTGTTATTCTACTGTAGTTCTACTGTTATTCTACTGTAGTTTCACTGTTATTCTATTGTAGTTCTACTGTTATTCTACTGTAGTTTCACTGTTATTCTACTGTAGTTTTACTGTTATTCTACTGTAGTTTTACTGTTATTCTACTGTAGTTCTACTGTTATTCTACTGTAGTTTCACTGTTATTCTACTGTAGTTCTACTGTTATTCTACTGTAGTTTCACTGTTATTCTACTGTAGTTTTACTGTTATTCAACTGTAGTTCTACTGTTATTCTACTGTAGTTCTACTGTTATTCTACTGTAGTTTCACTGTTATTCTACTGTAGTTTTACTGTTATTCTACTGTAGTTTTACTGTTATTCTACTGTAGTTCTACTGTTATTCTACTGTAGTTTCACTGTTATTCTACTGTAGTTCTACTGTTATTCTACTGTAGTTTTACTGTTATTCTACTGTAGTTTCACTGTTATTCTACTGTAGTTCTACTGTTATTCTACTGTAGTTTCACTGTTATTCTACTGTAGTTCTACTGTTATTCTACTGTAGTTTCACTGTTATTCTACTGTAGTTCTACTGTTATTCTACTGTAGTTTCACTGTTATTCTACTGTAGTTCTACTGTTATTCTACTGTAGTTTTACTGTTATTCTACTGTAGTTTCACTGTTATTCTACTGTAGTTTACTGTTATTCTACTGTAGTTTCACTGTTATTCTACTGTAGTTCTACTGTTATTCTACTGTAGTTTCACTGTTATTCTACTGTAGTTTCACTGTTATTCTACTGTAGTTTTACTGTTATTCTACTGTAGTTTTACTGTTATTCTACTGTAGTTTCACTGTTATTCTACTGTAGTTCTACTGTTATTCTACTGTAGTTTCACTGTTATTCTACTGTAGTTCTACTGTTATTCTACTGTAGTTTCACTGTTATTCTATTGTAGTTCTACTGTTATTCTACTGTAGTTTCACTGTTATTCTACTGTAGTTTTACTGTTATTCTACTGTAGTTTTACTGTTATTCTACTGTAGTTCTACTGTTATT
Organism: Sebastes schlegelii; assembly: GCA_014673565.1. Taxonomy (NCBI): domain Eukaryota; kingdom Metazoa; phylum Chordata; class Actinopteri; order Perciformes; family Sebastidae; genus Sebastes; species Sebastes schlegelii. Next base: position 21,924,863 of record CM025844.1, read on the forward strand.
CTACTGTAGTTTCACTGTATTCTACTGTAGTTCTACTGTTATTCTACTGTAGTTTCACTGTTATTCTACTGTAGTTTTACTGTTATTCTACTGTAGTTCTACTGTTATTCTATTGTAGTTCTACTGTTATTCTACTGTAGTTTCACTGTTATTCTACTGTAGTTTTACTGTTATTCTACTGTAGTTTTACTGTTATTCTACTGTAGTTCTACTGTTATTCTACTGTAGTTTCACTGTTATTCTACTGTAGTTCTACTGTTATTCTACTGTAGTTTCACTGTTATTCTACTGTAGTTTTACTGTTATTCTACTGTAGTTCTACTGTTATTCTACTGTAGTTTTACTGTTATTCTACTGTAGTTCTACTGTTATTCTACTGTAGTTTCACTGTTATTCTACTGTAGTTTTACTGTTATTCTACTGTAGTTCTACTGTTATTCTACTGTAGTTTCACTGTTATTCTACTGTAGTTTTACTGTTATTCTACTGTAGTTTCACTGTTATTCTACTGTAGTTCTACTGTTATTCTACTGTAGTTTCACTGTTATTCTACTGTAGTTCTACTGTTATTCTACTGTAGTTTCACTGTTATTCTACTGTAGTTCTACTGTTATTCTACTGTAGTTTCACTGTTATTCTACTGTAGTTCTACTGTTATTCTACTGTAGTTTTACTGTTATTCTACTGTAGTTCTACTGTTATTCTACTGTAGTTTCACTGTTATTCTACTGTAGTTCTACTGTTATTCTACTGTAGTTTCACTGTTATTCTACTGTAGTTCTACTGTTATTCTACTGTTATTCTACTGTTATTCTACTGTAGTTCTACTGTTATTCTACTGTAGTTTCACTGTTATTCTACTGTAGTTCTACTGTTATTCTACTGTAGTTTCACTGTTATTCTACTGTAGTTCTACTGTTATTCTACTGTAGTTTCACTGTTATTCTACTGTAGTTCTACTGTTATTCTACTGTAGTTTCACTGTTATTCTACTGTAGTTCTACTGTTATTCTACTGTAGTTTCACTGTTATTCTACTGTAGTTCTACTGTTATTCTACTGTAGTTTCACTGTTATTCTACTGTAGTTTTACTGTTATTCTACTGTAGTTCTACTGTTATTCTACTGTAGTTTCACTGTTATTCTACTGTAGTTCTACTGTTATTCTACTGTAGTTTCACTGTTATTCTACTGTAGTTCTACTGTTATTCTACTGTAGTTTTACTGTTATTCTACTGTAGTTTTACTGTTATTCTACTGTAGTTTTACTGTTATTCTACTGTAGTTCTACTGTTATTCTACTGTAGTTTCACTGTTATTCTACTGTAGTTCTACTGTTATTCTACTGTAGTTTCACTGTTATTCTACTGTAGTTTTACTGTTATTCTACTGTAGTTCTACTGTTATTCTACTGTAGTTTTACTGTTATTCTACTGTAGTTCTACTGTTATTCTACTGTAGTTTTACTGTTATTCTACTGTAGTTTTACTGTTATTCTACTGTAGTTTTACTGTTATTCTACTGTAGTTCTACTGTAGTTCTACTGTAGTTTCACTGTTATTCTACTGTAGTTTTACTGTTATTCTACTGTAGTTTCACTGTTATTCTACTGTAGTTCTACTGTTATTCTACTGTAGTTCTACTGTTATTCTACTGTAGTTTTACTGTTATTCTAATGTAGTTCTACTGTTATTCTACTGTAGTTTCACTGTTATTCTACTGTAGTTCTACTGTTATTCTACTGTAGTTTCACTGTTATTCTACTGTAGTTCTACTGTTATTCTACTGTAGTTCTACTGTTATTCTACTGTAGTTTCACTGTTATTCTACTGTAGTTTTACTGTTATTCTACTGTAGTTTTCACTGTTATTCTACTGTAGTTTCACTGTTATTCTACTGTAGTTTTACTGTTATTCTACTGTAGTTTTACTGTTATTCTACTGTAGTTCTACTAGGATTCTACTGTAGTTTTACTGTTATTCTACTGTA
>CM025844.1:21934350-21974350 GCA_014673565.1 Sebastes schlegelii
CTCGTCGTGAGGCTGCTGGCCCTTTAAGAGAGGAAGAGGATGAGGAGGATGAAGAGGAGGAAGAGGATGAGCCGACACCCCTCTTCCTCCTCTTCATCCTCTTCCTCCACCACATTGTTTGTTCTGCGGCTCCCGGCGAGCAGCCGCTTCCCTCCGTCTGCTGCCGCAACCGGCTACCGACTACCGGCTACCGGAGAGACAGACAGACAGACAGGCAGACAGACAGGCAGACAGACAGACAGGCAGACAGACAGACAGACAGGCAGACAGACAGACAGACAGACAGGCAGACAGACAGACAGACAGACAGACAGACAGACAGACAGACAGGTGGTGTGACGGTAGACGGGTTTAACGGTGACTGATGGATCCACCGGCTGGAACATAACGGAGACAAAGACACAGCGAGACACAGACACCGAGAGACAGACAGGTAGTCAGACAGGTAGACAGACAGGTAGACAGACTGACAGACAGACGGTATGACCGGAGCCACGCGCCGCTGGACCGACAGCCACGAGCTCAGGTGAGTGACAGAACAAAGAGTTTCTCTGATTTCAGCCGCTGATGCTCCCTCTGTTGTTGTCATGGTAACCATCCCATAGTCTGACGTCATGCGGACAGGAGAGGAGAGGAAACAGGGGAGGAGGAAAGGAGACGAGGAGAGAAAACAAGGGAGGAGGAGAGGACAAGGGAGGAGGAAAGGAAACAAGGGAGGAGAGGAGTGGATGAGAGGAAATGGGAGGAGGAGAGGAAACGAGAGGAGAAGAGTGGAGGAGAGGAAACAAGGGAGGAAGAGAGGAGGAGAGAAAACAAGGGAAGAGGAGAGGAGACGAGGGAGGAAACAAGGGAAGAGGCAGAGAGGAGATGAGAGGAAACAAGGGAAGAGTAGAGGAGGAGAGGAAACAATGGAGGACGAGAGGAAACAAGGGTGGAGGAGAGGAAACAATGGAGGAGGAGAGGAAACAAGGGAGGAAGAGAAGAAACAAGGGAGGAGAAGAGGAGATGAGAGGAAACAAGGGAAGAGGAGAGGAAACAAGGGAGGAGGAGGAGAGTAGTGGAGGAGAGGAGGAGAGGAAACAAGGGAGAACGAGTGGAAACGAGGGAGGAGGAAAGGAGACTGGGGAGAGGAAAGGAGGGGAGGAGAGGAGAGGAGGAGAGGAAACAAGGGAGGAGGAGAGGAGACGAGGAAGGAGGAAAGGAGAGGAAACAAGAGAGGAGGAGGAGAGGAAACAGGAGGAGAGGAAACAAGAGAGGAGAAGAGGAAACAAGGTAGGAGGAGAGGAGACGAGGAAGGAGGAAAGGAGAGGAAACAAGAGAGGAGGAGGAGAGGAAACAAGAGGAGGAGAGGAAACAAGAGAAGGAGAGGAAACAAGGGAGAAGGAGGGGAGGAGAGGAAACAAGAGAGGAGAAGAGGAAACAAGGTAGGAGGAGAGGAAACAAGGGAGGAGGAAAGGAGAGAGGAGGAGAGGAGACAGTGGGGAAGAGAGGAGAAGAGGAAACGAGAGGAGGAGAGCAGATGAGGGGAGAAGAGGAAACAAGAGAGGAGGAGAGGAAACAAGGGAGGAGCAGAGGAAACAAGAGAGGAGCAGAGGAAACAAGAGAGGAGGAGAGGAAACAAGGGAGGAGAAAAGGAGAGAGGAGGAGAGGAGACAGTGGGGAGGAGAGGAGAAGAGGAAACAAGAGAGGAGGAGAGGAAACAAGGGAAGAGGAGAGGAGGGCAGGAAATGAGTTAAGAGAGGAGAGGAGTTTACCTGTTGTGTTGTTCCTTTAAATCAGCTCCATTAAACCAGAACCTTTAAATCAGCTCCATTAAATCAGAACCTTTAAATCAGAACCTTTAAATCAGCTCCATTAAACCAGAACCTTTAAATCAGCTCCTTTAAATCAGAACCTTTAAATCAGCTCCATTAAACCAGAACCTTTTAAATAAGAACCTTTAAATCAGCCCCATTAAATCAGAACCTTTAAATCAGCCCCATTAAATCAGAACCTTTAAATCAGCTCCTTTAAACCAGAACCTTTAAATCAGCTCCATTAAACCAGAACCTTTAAATCAGAACTTTTAAATCAGCTCCATTAACCCAGAACCTTTAAATCAGCTCCATTAAACCAGAACCTTTAAATCAGCTCCTTTAAACCAGAACCTTTAAATCAGAACCTTTAAATCAGAACCTTTAAATCAGCTCCATTAAACCAGAACTTTCAAATCAGAACCTTTAAACCAGAACCTTTAAATCAGCTCCATTAAACCAGAACCTTTAAATCAGCTCCATTAAACCAGAACCTTTTAATCAGAACCTTTTAATCAGAACCTTTAAATCAGAACCTTTAAATCAGCCCCATTAAATCAGAACCTTTAAATCAGCCCCATTAAACCAGAACCTTTAAATCAGCCCCATTAAACCAGAACCTTTAAATCAGCTCCATTAAACCAGAACCTTTTAATCAGAACCTTTAAATCAGCTCCATTAAATCAGCCCCATTAAATCAGAACCTTTAAATCAGCTCCATTAAACCAGAACCTTTTAATCAGAACCTTTAAATCAGCTCCATTAAATCAGCCCCATTAAATCAGAACCTTTAAATCAGCCCCATTAAATCAGAACCTTTAAATCAGCTCCTTTAAATCAGAACCTTTAAATCAGAACCTTTAAATCAGCTCCATTAAACCAGAACCTTTAAATCAGAACCTTTAAATCAGCTCCTTTAAATCAGCTCCATTAAACCAGAACCTTTAAATCAGCTCCATTAAACCAGAACCTTTAAATCAGAACCTTTAAATCAGCTCCATTAAATCAGCTCCATTAAACCAGAACCTTTAAATCAGAACCTTTAAATCAGCTCCATTAAACCAGAACCTTTAAATCAGAACCTTTAAATCAGCTCCATTAAATCAGAACCTTTAAATCAGCTCCTTTAAATCAGCTCCATTAAACCAGAACCTTTAAATCAGAACCTTTAAATCAGCTCCATTAAACCAGAACCTTTAAATCAGAACCTTTAAATCAGATCCTTTAAATCAGAACCTTTAAATCAGAACCTTTAAATCAGCTCCATTAAACCAGAACCTTTAAACCAGAACCTTTAAATCAGAACTTTAAATCAGATCCTTTTAATCAGAACTTTCAAATCAGAACCTTTAAACCAGAACCTTTAAATCAGCTCCATTAACCCAGAACCTTTAAATCAGACCCTTTTAATCAGAACCTTTAAATCAGAACCTTTAAATCAGATCCTTTTAATCAGAACCTTTAAATCAGAACCTTTAAATCAGCTCCATTAACCCAGAACCTTTAAATCAGAACCTTTTAATCAGAACCTTTAAATCAGAACCTTTAAATCAGAACCTTTAAATCAGAACCTTTAAATCAGATCCTTTAAATCAGAACCTTTAAATCAGCTCCATTAAATCAGAACCTTTAAATCAGAACCTTTAAATCAGCTCCATTAACCCAGAACCTTTAAATCAGAACCTTTAAATCAGCTCCATTAAACCAGAACCTTTAAATCAGAACCTTTAAATCAGCTCCATTAAACCAGAACTTTCAAATCAGAACCTTTAAACCAGAACCTTTAACCCAGAACCTTTAAATCAGAACCTTTAAATCAGATCCTTTTAATCAGAACCTTTAAATCAGAACCTTTAAATCAGCTCCATTAACCCAGAACCTTTAAATCAGAACCTTTAAATCAGAACCTTTAAATCAGAACCTTTAAATCAGCTCCATTAACCCAGAACCTTTAAATCAGAACCTTTAAATCAGAACCTTTAAATCAGAACCTTTTAATCAGAACCTTTAAATCAGAACCTTTAAATCAGAACCTTTAAATCAGATCCTTTTAATCAGAACCTTTAAATCAGAACCTTTAAATCAGCTCCATTAACCCAGAACCTTTAAATCAGAACCTTTAAATCAGAACCTTTAAATCAGAACCTTTTAATCAGAACCTTTAAATCAGAACCTTTAAATCAGCTCCATTAAACCAGAACCTTTTAATCAGAACCTTTAAATCAGCTCCATTAACCCAGAACCTTTAAATCAGAACCTTTAAATCAGAACCTTTAAATCAGCTCCATTAACCCAGAACCTTTAAATCAGAACCTTTTAATCAGAACCTTTAAATCAGAACCTTTAAATCAGCTCCATTAACCCAGAACCTTTAAATCAGAACCTTTTAATCAGAACCTTTAAATCAGAACCTTTAAATCAGCTCCATTAAACCAGAACCTTTAAATCAGAACCTTTAAATCAGAACCTTTAAATCAGAACCTTTTAATCAGATCCTTTTAATCAGAACCTTTAAATCAGAACCTTTAAATCAGAACCTTTAAACCAGAACCTTTAAATCAGAACCTTTTAATCAGAACCTTTAAATCAGAACCTTTAAATCAGAACCTTTTAATCAGAACCTTTAAATCAGAACCTTTAAATCAGAACCTTTTAATCAGAACCTTTAAATCAGAACCTTTAAATCAGAACCTTTAAATCAGAACCTTTTAATCAGAACCTTTAAATCAGAACCTTTTAATCAGAACCTTTAAATCAGAACCTTTAAATCAGCTCCATTAAACCAGAACCTTTAAATCAGAACCTTTTAATCAGAACCTTTAAATCAGAACCTTTAAATCAGAACCTTTAAACCAGAACCTTTAAATCAGAACCTTTTAATCAGAACCTTTAAATCAGAACCTTTAAATCAGAACCTTTTAATCAGAACCTTTAAATCAGAACCTTTTAATCAGAACCTTTAAATCAGAACCTTTTAATCAGAACCTTTAAATCAGAACCTTTTAATCAGAACCTTTAAATCAGAACCTTTAAATCAGAACCTTTTAATCAGAACCTTTAAATCAGAACCTTTTAATCAGAACCTTTTAATCAGCAGGTCAACAGGAAAATAATAACTGAAGGAAACATCAGCTTCCTGAGACAGGAAACACACACAATACACACTGCTGTGTGTCACACTGTGTGTATTGTGTGTGTATTATGTGTGTATCGTGTGTATTATGTGTGTATTGTGTGTGTGTGTGTATTATGTGTGTATTATGTGTGTATTGTGTGTGTGTGTCCTACTTTCTGCTCTTTGTTTGACGGCTTTATTGAAAACACACAAAGAGACAGAGACAAAGACAAAGACAACATGAAGACATGAAGACATGAAGACATGAAGGAAGTTAAGAGATATTAATAGAAAACTGGACTTAGTATAGACACAAAATAAATAAATAAATATTAAATAAAACAACAAACAAAACATTCATAAAACTAAAATAAATAAATATTAAATAATACAACAAACAAAACATTCATAAAACTAAAATAAATAAATATTAAATAATACAACAAACAAAACATTCATAAAACTAAAATAAATAAATATTAAATAATACAACAAACAAAACACATTTATAAAACTAAAATAAATAAATATTAAATAATACAACAAACAAAACATTCATAAAACTAAAATAAATGAATATTAAATGATACAACAAAGAAAACATTTATGAAACTAAAATAAACAAATATTAAATAATACAACAAAGACAACACATTTATAAAACTAAAATATATAAATATTAAATAATACAACAAACAAAACACATTTATAAAACTAAAATAAATATTTGTGTAAATCCATCCCGATCTGGGTCAAAGATGATAAACTGGTCTGTCTGTCTGTCCAGGTAGCCCAGTGCTCAGGTGAGGCTGCTTGTGATTTGTGGTTGCCATGGTACCCAGGCCGTCGTCAGGGGAGCTGTGGGGGCTCCACCTGATGCCCCCCCGCATCCTGGTGGACTGCTGCCTGCCCAACGGTACGGTACTTTGTCCTGTTCTTTTCTACTGTGAGCAACTATTATACATATATATATATATATATATACACACGGTATATATATATACAGTATAAATACAGTATATATACAGTATATAAATAAATGTAGGTCTCACTGCCAGATAGATGCCGGGTGACGGGTAGACAAAGGTCAAAGGTATATATATATATATATATATATAAACTGGAAAAACAAAGTAGTTAACTTGTGTTTGGTGGATTATCTCTCTGTTGTATCAATGCTAATGGTGATGCTAATGCTAATGGTCATTGTATTGTACATGTTGAAAGCCTGTTTATTGACCTTCACAATGAGGTCACTCTTGTTGGATCATGTATTTGTGGGATGAGCAGCACAGCTGATGATGTGGGGAGCCCGGTGCCGATGGTAAACAGTGTATTCTCCTGTTGGTGTTGACTCTTGTTGTGAGTTGTTTGGTGGATGATTGAACTCTCTATCAGTAACAAGGAACAAACAAGACATATTGGCTATTTTACACTTTATTCATTTAATGTAAAATACAATGACCATTAGCATTGTAACAACAGAGAAATAATCCACCAAACACAAGTTTACAAACTTTGTTTTTCCAGTTTATATTCGTATAATATGTGTTGTGTTGTGTTGTGTTTCAGGGATGATGGTGAGTCTGGAGTGTCTCAGAGAAACTCCTCTCATAAGCATCAAGCAGCAGCTCTTCACTGAGGCCAGGAAGTACCCGCTCTACCACCTGCTGCAGGTACATCACTGACTGACCTTTGACCCCGTGGTAGTAACAGTGGTAATAATCCCTGCATTCTGATTGGCCAGGAGGAGTCGTGCTACATATTTGTGGGCGTGACCCAGGAGGCGGAGAGGGAGGAGTTTTATGATGAGACGAGGCGGCTGTGTGACCTCAGACTGTTTCACCCGATCCTGAAGGTCATCGAGCCGCTGGGAAACCGGGAGGAGAAGATCTTGAACCGAGAGATAGGTAACACACCATACCTGTCATCACCTGTCTGGATCACCTGTCATCACCCGTCATCACCTGTCAACAACCGTCAACAACCGTCAACAACCGTCATCACCTGTCTGGATCACCCGTCAACAACCGCCATCACCCGACATCCACTGACATCACCCGTCATCACCCATCATCACCTGTCATCACCTGTCTGGATCACCTGTCATCACCCGTCATCACCTGTCAACAACCGTCATCACCCGTCATCACCTGTCTGGATCACCCGTCAACAACCGACATCACCCGTCATCACTCATCATCACCTGACATCACCCATCATCACCTGACATCACCTGACATCACCTGTCATCACCTGACATCACCTGACATCACCCATCATCACCTGACATCACTTGACATCACCCGTCATCACCCGAATGTTTGGCCTGTCATTGACCCCCATGACCTCACCACCGATTACGGATGTCACGAGAACCGATACTTCGGTACCACCTCGGTACCAAAATTCTAAAAATGTGACGGTACTCTTTTTCTTCGGTACCAATCGTGTAAATTCACTGGTATTGGTATCGACTACTAGATTTCTGGTACCGTGACATCCCTACCACCAATAGTGACCTCATCTCTCACCCAACTCCATCTCCCAGAGTTCCATGCTCGCCCTCCCTCGCTCGCTCAGACTAAAACTGTCCCTGTTTACAGGGTTTGCCATCGGGATGCCGGTCTGTGAGTTCGAGATGATGAAGGACCCGGAGGTTCAGGACTTCCGCCGCTCCATACTGAGCGTGTGCAGAGAGGCCATGGAGGAGAGGGAGGGGGGAGGGGCCCACAGCCAGGCGCTCTACGTTTACCCCCCCAACCTGGAATCCAGCCCCCAACTCCCCCAGCACATCTACAGCAAACTGGACAAAGGTACCCTAACCCTTAACCCCCAACCCTAATCCAGCCCCCAACTCCCCCAGCACATCTACAGCAAACTGGACAAAGGTACCCTAACCCCTAACCCCCAACCCTAATCCAGCCCCCAACTCCCCCAGCACATCTACAGCAAACTGGACAAAGGTACCCTAACCCCTAACCCCCAACCCTAATCCAGCCCCCAACTCCCCCAGCACATCTACAGCAAACTGGACAAAGGTACCCTAACCCCTAACCCCCAATCCTAATCCAGCCCCCAACTTCTACAGCAAACTGGACAAAGGTACCCTAACCCCTAACCCCCAATCCTAATCCAGCCCCCAATTTCTACAGCAAACTGGACAAAGGTACCCTAACCCCTAACCCCCAATCCTAATCCAGCCCCCCAACTTCTACAGCAAACTGGACAAAGGTACCCTAACCCTTAACCCCCAACCCCCAACCCCCAACCCCTAACCCCTAACCCCCAACCCCAATCCAGCCCCCAACTCCCCCAGCACATCTACAGCAAACTGGACAAAGGTACCCTAACCCCCAACCCTAATCCAGCCCCCAACTCCCCCAGCACATCTACAGCAAACTGGACAAAGGTACCCTAACCCCTAACCCCCAACCCTAATCCAGCCCCCAACTTCTACAGCAAACTGGACAAAGGTACCCTAACCCTTAACCCCCAACCCTAATCCAGCCCCCAACTCCCCCAGCACATCAACAGCAAACTGGACAAAGGTACCCTAACCCTTAACCCCCAACCCCCAACCCCTAACCCCCAACCCCAATACAGCCCCCAACTCCCCCAGCACATCTACAGCAAGCTGGACAAAGGTTCCCTAACCCCTAACCCCCAACCCTAATCCAGTCTCTCTCTCTCCCTACCTGTCTCTCTCTACCTGTCTCTCTCTCTCTACCTGTCTCAGGGAGGTTGATTGTGACCATCTGGGTGATCGTGTCTCCGTCCAACTCCAAACAGAAGTACACTCTGAAGGTAAAACTGATGGTTTGGTTCAGATTCCTGTTGTCAAATGACAGGATATGTTTGGGGACCTGCTGGAGTCTCTGCGTCAGTTGGACCGGATCTGTTTTAGTCTGGGTCAGTTGGATCTGGTCTGTTGTGGTCTGGGTCAATTAGATCGGGTCTGTTTTAGTCTGAGTCAGTTTTTAGGTCTTTTCAGCACAAACGTCGCCGCAAAGTTGTCAAAGAACAAACAGAACATCCAGGTGTGATGTTGAACAACCCGAACATCCAGGTGTGATGTTGAACAAACAGAACATCCAGGTGTGATGTTGATCAACCCGAACATCCAGTTGTGATGTTGTATTCTGTGTGTTTGTGTACAGGTGAGTCACGACAGTTTACCTGAGCAGCTGATAGCCGAGTCCATCAGGAAGAAAAGCAGATCGATGCACCTCTCACCTCAACAGCTCCACCTGTGTGTCCAGGAGTACCAGGGGCAGTACATCCTGAAGGTACACCTGTCTGTCTGACTCACCTGTCTGTCTTACTCACCTGTCTGTGTCCAGGAGTACTAGGGGCAGTACATCCCTAAGGTACACCTGTCTGTCTGACTCACCTGTCTGTCTGTGTCCAGGAGTACCAGGGGTAGTACATCCTGAAGCTACACCTGTCTGTCTGACTCACCTGTCTGTCTGTCTGACTCACCTGTCTGTCTGTGTCCAGGAGTACCAGGGGTAGTACATCCTGAAGCTACACCTGTCTGTCTGACTCACCTGTCTGTCTGTGTCCAGGAGTACCAGGGGTAGTACATCCTGAAGGTACACCTGTCTGTCTGACTCACCTGTCTGTCTGACTCACCTGTCTGTCTGTGTCCAGGAGTACCAGGGGCAGTACACCCTGAAGGTAAACCTGTCTGTCTGACTCACCTGTCTGCCTGTCTACCTGTCTGTCTCCTCAGGTGTGTGGCTGTGATGAGTACCTGTTGGAGAAGTATCCTCTCAGTCAGTACAAGGTAACAACTTCACTCTGAAAACACAAGACGGGCTCCCTCCCTCCACCTGTCTCACTGTCTCCACCTGTCTCTCTGCAGTATATCCGCTCCTGTATCATAGTGGGTCGTCTTCCGCATCTGATGCTGGTCTCCAAAGACAGTCTCTACTCTCAGCTACCTGCCTCTGGCTTCGTCACACCTTCATACAGGTACAACAGCCAATCAGCATCTCTGACACACGTATCGCAGCCAATCAGGAGCTTGAACAGATGTACTGTTGCCAGGTGGAAGATGTTTGTTGTTTGTGTTTCAGTCGTCGGACTCCTCAGCCGTCTCCCTGTCCAGGAGGAGGTGATGGTTCTCCTCCTCGCTCTCTGTGGGCCTTCAACACTCTGCTGAGGGTCCGACTGCTCTGCGCCACCTACGTCAACGTCAACATCCGAGACATCGATAAGGTTCGTCTCTACGTCTTCCTCAACCTGTGCTCATGTCTATTCTGGTGTTGCATCAGTCACAGTCGAGTACTGGTCAAGTCCTTGCGTAGATGACAATGACCTGAAGTGTTCCTGCTGTGATTTGGTAGCAAAAACTTTTGACATTGAATCGCCACCTTATCGTGGTGGAGGGGTCTGTGCGCCCCAGTGACCTGGGAGTAGTGTTGTTGGGGGCATTAGCTCCTGGTAGGGTCTCCCAAGACAAAGTGGTCCCAGAGGAGGGACCAGACAAAGAGAGATTCACAGACCTTTTATGAATCAGTACCAAAAGAGTTGTGGAACCTCGCCCGGAGTAAGGAAACCGGGGCCCCCTTCTGGAGCCAGACCTGGGAGGGGAGCTTGCCGACGAGCATCCTCCTGGGTCGGGTGCAGCTTGAGCCAGGCGGCAGGCAAAGGCGGGGATATGGGTGTGCTGATCCCTGGCATTGCAGACTGGCTCTAGGTAAGTGAAACGTCACCTCTCTGGTGGGGAAAGAACTGGAGCAGTTGCAGGAGGTGGAGCAATATCAACTAGATATAGTTGAGCTCACCTCAACGCATAGCTCTGGTTCTGGAACCACACTCCTAGAGAGGAGCTGGACTCTCTCCTTGTCCGGAGTTGCCCAGGGTGAGAGGCGCTAGGTGGGTGTGGGGATACTCACGAGCCCCCGGCTGAGCGCCGCTGTGTTGGAGTTCTCCTCGGAGAACCAGAAGGTCGCCTCTCTGTGACTGTGAGTCTCTGAGAGGAAGTCTCTGACGTTTGTTTGGTTTTCTGCACCAAACAGCAGCTCAGAGTAACCGACCTTCTTGGAGTTTCTGGCTGGCGTCCTGGAAAGGGCGCCGACTGGGGACTCCATAGTTCTGCTAGGGGACTTCAACGCTCACGTGGACGACGATGGAGAAACCTGGAGGCTTATTGGGAGGAATGACCTGCCTGATCTGAACCTGAGTGGTGCTTTGTTGTTGGACTTCTGTGCTAGTCCTGGACTGACCATAACAAACACCATGTTCCAGCATAGGGTGGTTCATCAGTGTACTTGGTACCAGAACACCCTGGGCAGTGTACTTGGTACCAGAACACCCTGGGCAGTGTACTTTGTACCAGAACACCCTGGGCAGTGTACTTGGTACCAGAACACCCTAGGCAGTGTACTTTGTACCAGAACACCCTGTGCAGTGTACTTTGTACCAGAACACTCTGGGCCATGTACTTGTTACCAGAATAACCTGGGTAGTGTACTTTGTACCAGAACACGCTGGGCCATGTACTTGTTACCAGAACACCCTGGGTAGTGTACTTTGTACCAGAACACGCTGGGCCATGTACTTGTTACCAGAACACCCTGGGTAGTGTACTTGGTACCAGAACACCCTGGGTAGCATACTTGGTACCAGAACACCCTGGGTAGTGTACTTGGTACCAGAACACCCTGGGCCATGTACTTGTTACCAGAACACCCTGGGTAGTGTACTTGGTACCAGAACACCCTAGGCCGTGTACTTGGTACCAGAACACACATTTGAGGTGAACTGTTGACCTGGACTAGAGATATCGTCGAGCGGTGGAAAGAGCACTTTGAGGAACTCCTGAAGGAGACTTGGGGGAAGCTTGTCCATTTCCTTGTTAGAGGTCTCTGAGGTCGTCAAAACGCTCCTCGATGGATGAGATTCACCCTGAGAGGCTGAAGGTTTTGGACATCGTTGGACTGTCTTGGCTGACACGTCTGTTCAGTGTTGCGTGGAGGTCGGGGACAGTACCTCGGAATAGCAGACCTGGCCGTCGGGGTATTAAAGGGTTAACATGAGTGTGTGTGTGTGTGTGTAGATCTATGTGAGGACTGGTATCTACCACGGAGGAGAACCGCTCTGTGACAACGTCAACACTCAGAGAGTCCCCTGCTCCAACCCCAGGTAACACACACTCACTATACAGACGTAGGCAAAATTGTTGGTACTCTTCCGTTAAAGAAAGAAAACCCCACAATGGTCACTGAAATAACTTGAAACTGACAAAAGTAATAATAAATAAAAATTTACTGAAAATGAACTAATGAAAATCAGCTGTTGCTTTTGAATTGTGGTTCAACAGAATCATTTTTTTAAAAAAAACTGATGAAACTGGCCTGGACAAAAATGATGGTAGCCCTAGAAAAGATGTAAAATAATGTGACCATAGGGACATGTTAAACTAAGGTGTGTCCTGTAAATAGCATCACAGGTGTCTTCAAACTTGTAATCAGTCAGTCTGCCTATTTAAAGGGTGAACAGTAGTCACTGTGCTGTTTGGCATCATGGTGTGTACCACACTGAACATGGACCACAGAAAGCTAAGGAGAGAGTTGTCTCAGGAGATCAGAAAGAACATTATAGACCTTCATGTTAAAGGTAAAGGCTATAAGACCATCTCCAAGCAGCTTGATGTTCCTGTGACTACAGCTGCTCATATTATTCAGAAGCTTAAGGTCCATGGGACTGTAGCCAACCTCCCTGGACGTGGCCGCAAGAGGAACATTGATGACATATTGAAGAGACGGATAATACGAATGGTAACCAAAGAGCCCAGAACAACTTCCAAAGAGATTAGAGGTGAACTCCAAGGTCAAGGTACATCAGTGTCAGATCGCACCATCCGTCACTGTTTGAGCCAAAGTGGACTTAATGGAAGACGACCCAGGAGGACACCAAATCATAAAAAAGCGAGACTGGAATTTCCAAAATGCATATTGACAAGCCACAAAGCTTCTGGGAGAATGTCCTTTGGACAGATGAGACAAAACTGGAGCTTTTTGGCAAGTCACATCAGCTCTATGTTCACAGACGAAGAGATGAAGCATCCAAAGAAAAGAACACTGTACCTAATGTGAAACATGGAGGAGGCTCGGTTATGTTCTGGGGCTGCTTTGCTGCATCTGGCACAGGGTGTCTTGAATCTGTGCAGGGTGCAATGAAATCTCAAGACTATCAAGGCATTCTGGAGCGAAATGTGCTGCCCAGTGTCAGAAAGCTTGGGCTCAGTTGCAGGTCATGGGTCCTCAAACAGGATAATGACCCAGAACACAGCTACAAACACCCAAGAATGGCTAAGAACTAAACATTGGACTGTCCTGAAGTGGCCTTCTGTGAGCCCTGATCTAAATCCTATTGAACATCTGTGGAAGGAGCTGAAACATGCAGTCTGGAGAAGGCACCCTTCAAACCTGAGACAGCTGGAGCAGTTTGCTCACGAGGAGTGGCCAACATACCTGTGGACAGGTGCAGAAGTCTCATTGAGAGTTACAGAAATCACTTGTTTGCAGTGATTGCCTCAAAAGGTTGTGCAACTAAATATTAAGTTAAGGGTACAATCATTTTTGTCCAGGCCAGTTTCATTAGTTTGTTTTTTAAAATGATTCTGTTGAACCAAAATTCAAAAGCAATATCTGATTTTCATTAGTTCATTTTCAATATTTTTATTTATTATTACTTTTCTCAGTTTCAAGTTATTTCAGTGACCTTTGTGTTTTTTTTTTCTTTAACTGAAGAGTACCAACAATTTTGCCTACGTCTGTATACTGTAAATATACACTGAGTGTATATTTACACTCAATATACACACTGAGTATACACAATGTCTCCCTTCCTACCTGTCTCTCTGTCTGTCTTACCTGTCTCCAGGTGGAATGAGTGGCTGGCCTATGACATCTACCTGGCTGATCTCCCTCGCTCAGCCAGAATCTGCCTGTCTATCTGCTCTGTGAAGGGAAGGAAAGGAGCCAAGGAGGTGAGAGGGGAAGGAGACAAGGACACATAAAGACATGAAGGAACCAGTGACAGTATGACTGAATCAACCTGCCTGTCTGTCTGTCCATCAGGAGCACTGTCCCCTGGCCTGGGGCAACGTGAACCTGTTTGACTACACAGACATCCTGGTCTCAGGTAAAGTGGCTCTCAGCCTCTGGCCGGTCCCTCATGGCCTCGAGGACCTCCTGAATCCCATCGGAGTCGCCGGTTCGAATCCCAACAAGGTACACAACACCTCCGTCTACCCGTCGATCACAACGAAGACGTGTGATCGATCCAGTTGACTGACCGATTGATCGTCCCCTGCAGGAGACTCCCTGTGTGGAGCTGGAGTTCTCCTGGTTCAACCAGACCGTCGTGTTTCCTGATGAGCAGCAGATAGAAGAACACGCCAACTGGACCATCAGCAGAGAGCTGGGCTACAACTACTGCCACGGCCTGGTAACACACTATATATACACCCTATACACGATATATATATATATATACATATACATATATATACTATATAGTAAACATATATAGATAGATAGAAGAACACGCCAACTGGACCATCAGCAGAGAGCTGGGCTACAACTACTGCCACGGCCTGGTAACACACTATATATACACCCTATACACGATATATATATATATATACATATACATATATATACTATATATAGTAAACATATATAGATAGATAGAAGAACACGCCAACTGGACCATCAGCAGAGAGCTGGGATACAACTACTGCCACGGCCTGGTAACATACATATACACCCTATCAGTGGCGGCCGGCCAATAGAGGGCCACGGGGCCTGGCCCACCCACCTTGAGCCACCAAAAAAAAAAAAATTATAAAATTATTAATTATAAAAATTATAAAAATTGTCAATATGTGTGTTTTTGACCTATGGAATATACCCGTAATATTTGTAAAATAGGATAACTGCGCCAAATAACTGCTTTCCTCCTTGAACTCTCTGCTAGTGCACCTCTCAGCTGCTCTGCTGCACGTGCACAGGAAGGCGGGTCTAATAAGCAGTACAGCCAATCACTGATTAAAGATATATGATTACAAGCATGAATGACATACAATTCATCCAATCAGCGCCGTAAAAAAGACTTCCGGGAGGGCCAAACTGATTTGGCCCATGGTGTGCGCACGCACGTTCACATGTATCTCTCTGTTCTCGTCAGGGCTCATGTCAGTTCTCACGTGATCTTGTCTTCTCGTCTCTCGCTTCTCTCCACTTCTCTTCTCTCGCAGCCCATTTTAACGGCATGGCAATGGAACAGCCAAGCACTAGTAGCGCAAGACTCAACCCTAACTCGATCAAACCTCTCCTCCGAGACCCATTTGAGAGAAGGACTTTGGCGGAGAAACTCCTGGTGAAATCGTACTAGGATGTTTGTTGAAATTGACTGGCCCTACCCAAAAAAAAATCCACCAGCCGCCACTGCACCCTACACATGATATATATATATATATACACACCCTATACATGATATATATATATATATATACACCCTATACATGATATATATATCGGGCTAGGGCTAACCCTAACCCTAACCCTAACCCTAGTGTCATGGTGTGGGGGGGGGGGGCATCTCCCTCACTGGTAAAACAAGGCTTGTCATCATTGAAGGCCATCTCAATGCAGGGAGATATCAGGATGAGATTCTGCAGCCAGTGGTGATCCCATATCTCCACAATCTGGGACCTAACTTCATCCTCCAAGAAACAACGCCCCCCCCACAGAGCCAGGGTTATCACAGACTACCTCCACAATGTGGGAGCAGAGAGAATGGACCGGCCTCCAAGAGTCCACACCTCAACCCAACTCAACATGTAGGATCAGCTTGGGCGTGCTGTACGTGTTAGAGTGACCAACACAACCACGCTGGCTGACCTGCAGCCAATCCTGGTTGAGGAATGGAACGCCATCCCACAGCAACGTGTGACCAGGTTGGTGACCAGCATGAGGAGGAGGAGCCAGGCTGTTGTGGCTGCGTATGGATCTTCCACCGCTACTGAGGCTCCTGACGGTGGATTCAATCAATCAATATGTCTTGTTTGTTCCTTGTTACTGATAGAGAGTTCAATCATCCACCAAACAACTCACAACAAGAGTCAACACCAGCAGGAGAATACACTGTTTACCATCGGCACCGGGCTCCCCACATCATCAGCTGTGCTGCTCATCCCACAAATACATGATCCAACCAGAGTGACCTCATTGTGAAGGTCAATAAACAGGCTTTCACCATGTACAATACAATGACCATTAGCATTAGCATCACCATTAGCATTGTAACAACAGAGAGATAATCCACCAAACACACGTTAACTACTTTGATTTACCAGTTTATATATATATATATATAGATAGATAGAAGAACACGCCAACTGGACCATCAGCAGAGAGCTGTGCTTAACCTAACCCCTTAATATGAAATACTAATCTCTACCTGTCTGTCTGTCTACCTGTCTCTCTCTCTACCTGTCTCTCTCTACCTGTCTGTCTCTCTACCTGTCTCTCTCTACCTGTCTGTCTCTCTACCTGTCTCTCTCCCTACCTGTCTCTCTCTCTCTACTTGTCTGTCTCTCTACCTGTCTCTCTCTACCTGTCTCTCTCCCTACCTGTCTCTCTCTCTACCTGTCTGTCTCTCTACCTGTCTCTCTCCCTACCTGTCTCTCTCTCTACCTGTCTGTCTCTCTCTACCTGTCTCTCTACCTGTCTGTCTCTCTACCTGTCTGTCTCTCTACCTGTCTCTCTCTCTACCTGTCTGTCTCCTTACCTGTCTCTCTCTACCTGTCTGTCTCTCTACCTGTCTCTCTCTCTACCTGTCTCTCTCCTTACCTGTCTCTCTCTACCTGTCTGTCTCTCTCTACCTGTCTCTCTACCTGTCTGTCTCTCTACCTGTCTGTCTCTCTACCTGTCTCTCTCTCTCTACCTGTCTGTCTCCTTACCTGTCTCTCTCTACCTGTCTGTCTCTCTACCTGTCTGTCTCTCTACCTGTCTCTCTCTCTACCTGTCTCTCTCCTCACCTGTCTCTCTCTACCTGTCTCTCTCTCTACCTGTCTCTCTCTCTACCTGTCTCTCTCTCTACCTGTCTCTCTACCTGTCTCTCTGTCTCTACCTGTCTGTCTCTCTACCTGTCTGTCTCTCTACAGAGCAGTCGTCTGGCCTGTGACAGCAGTGTTTCAGCGAGTGATGCAGAGCAGCTTCGTTGTCTGTGTTCCAGGGATCCTCTCTACGAGCTCTCAGAGCAGGAGAAGGACTTCCTCTGGAGGCACAGGTGAGGCTCAGATGAGGGGCGGGGCTTCCTCTGGAGGCACAGGTGAGGCTCAGATGAGGGGCGGGGCTTCCTCTGGAGGCACAGGTGAGGCTCAGATGAGGGGCGGGGCTTCCTCTGGAGGCACAGGTGAGGCTCAGATGAGGGGCGGGGCTTCCTCTGGAGGCACAGGTGAGGCTCAGATGAGGGGCGGGGCTTCCTCTGGAGGCACAGGTGAGGCTCAGATGAGGGGCGGGGCTTCCTCTGGAGGCACAGGTGAGGGGCGGGGCTTTGGCTCTACCTTTCTTTTTCTCTAATTGTCTCTGACTTTGGATCTTCTTTTGTCCCAACCTGTACCCGTCCTACCTGTGTCTCTGCTTTTCTATACCTGTCTTTACCTGTGTCTATCTTTGTCTCTGACTCTTTTATTGTTTTTCTCTACCTGTCTGTCTCTCTGTCTACCTGTCTGTCTCTCTGTCTGCCTGTCTGTCTCTCTGTCTGCCTGTCTGTCTCTCTGTCTGCAGGCATTACTGTGTAAAGATCCCAGAGTCTCTTCCTAAGCTGCTTCTTTCTGTCAAATGGAACTCCAGAGACGAAGTGTCCCAGGTACAGACCACATCCTCTCAGTCCACCTGGTTCAGTCCACCTGGTTCAGTCCACCTGGTTCAGTCCACCTGGTTCAGTCCACCTGATGTCTTTATGGAGTTCACTTCATCTCCTCAGTTACCGGTCTGTCTCCCCCTCCTCTTCCCTCTCCTCCTCCTCCTCCTCTCCTCCTCTCCTCCTCCTCTCCTCCTCCTCCTCCTCTCCTCCTCCTCTCCTCCTCCTCCTCCTCTCCTCCTCCTCCTCCCTCTCCCCCTCCTCCTCCCTCTCCTCCTCCTCCTCCTCTCCTCCTCTCCTCCTCCTGCTCCTCTTCCTCAGATGTACTGCCTGTTGAAGGAGTGGCCTCTGATGGAGCCTGAATCAGCTCTGGAGTTATTGGACTGTAACTTTCCTGACCCGATGGTGAGAGAGTTCGCTCTGCGATGCCTCGTTCAGGGTCTGACTGACGACAAGCTGTCGCAGTACCTGCTGCAGCTCGTACAGGTGAGTTCGCTCTGCGATGCCTCGTTCAGGGTCTGACTGACGACAAGCTGTCGCAGTACCTGCTGCAGCTCGTACAGGTGAGTTCGCTCTGCGTTGCCTCGTTCAGGGTCTGACTGACGACAAGCTGTCCCAGTACCTGCTGCAGCTCGTACAGGTGAGTTCGCTCTGCGATGCCTCGTTCAGGGTCTGACTGACGACAAGCTGTCCCAGTACCTGCTGCAGCTCGTACAGGTGAGTTCACTTCCTGTTTCACCTGCTGGTGCAATAGACGGCATGCTAGCGATTAGCATGAGATAATTGATAGGCTGACGGTAATCTAAAGACGGTAAAGTGTAAGGTAATGTTACGGTAACGTCGGCCGAGCCCAGCAGGTCACGTGGTGTTCTTTATGTTCTGTAACTGTTAACCCCGTTAACACGGATTCACCAGACTGGGATGTGACGAAGGCTCCACCGGAAAGAGAGGGAAGGCTGCTCTGGTGGTTGTCGTCATCATCGTGGTTGTCATCGTGGTCGTTAACGTGGTTGTCATCATCATGGTCGTGGTGGTGGTCATCGTCGTGGTCGTGGTCATCATCATCGTCGTGGTCGTTGTTGTCTTCCTCATCGTCGTGGTCGTCATCATCGTCGTCATGGTCGTCATCGTCGTTGTGGTTGTCCTCATTGTCGTGGTCGTCGTCATCGTCATGGTCGTGGTGGTCGTCGTCGTGGTCATCATCATCGTCGTGGTCGTCATCGTGGTCGTCGTTGTGGTTGTCATCATCATGGTTGTCATCATGGTAGTGGTGGTGGTCATCGTCATCGTCGTGGTCGTTGTTGTCTTCCTCATCGTCGTGGTCGTCATCATCGTCGTCATGGTCGTCATCGTCGTTGTGGTTGTCCTCATTGTCGTGGTCGTCGTCGTCGTGGTCGTCATCATCGTCATGGTCGTCGTGGTCGTCATCGTCGTTGTGGTTGTCCTCATTGTCGTGGTCGTCGTCGTCGTGGTCGTCATCGTCGTTGTGGTTGTCCTCATTGTCGTGGTCGTCGTCATCGTCATGGTCGTGGTGGTCGTCGTCGTGGTCATCATCATCGTCGTGGTCGTCATCGTGGTCGTCGTTGTGGTTGTCATCATCATGGTTGTCATCATGGTAGTGGTGGTGGTCGTCGTCATCGTCGTGGTCGTCGTCATCGTCGTTGTCATCGTGGTCGTTGTCAATGTGGTCGTGGTGGTCGTCGTGGTTGTCGTGGTCAGCGTTGCGTCGTCGTCGTCGTCGTGGTTCACTGGTTACCGACAAGGAGCCGACCGTAGACTTTACTGCCTGACCTCGCTGATGCTGTTTTCACCGTCTAGAGAAAACTTCAGAGAAAGCTTGTGTTTTAGTTCTTCTTTAAATGTTCACTGTTGATTATTCTATTATATTATTCTATTATTCTATTATTATATTCTGGTAATTATGATATTATTATATTATTATATTCTGGTAATTATTATATTATTATATTCTGGTAATTATGATATTATTATATTATTATATTCTGGTAATTATGATATTATTATATTCTGGTAATTATTATATTATATTCTGGTAATTATGATATTATTATATTCTGGTAATTATGATATTATTATATTCTGGTAATTATTATATTATATTCTGGTAATTATGATATTATTATATTCTGGTAATTATTATATTATTATATTCTGGTAATTATTATATTATTATATTCTGGTAATTATTACATTATGATATTATTATATTCTGGTAATTATTATATTATTATATTCTGGTAATTATGATGTTATTATATTCTGGTAATTATGATATTATTATATTCTGGTAATTATGATATTATTATATTCTGGTAATTATTATATTATTATATTCTGGTAATTATGATATTATTATATTCTGGTAATTATTATATTATATTCTGGTAATTATGATATTATATTCTGGTAATTATGATATTATTATATTCTGGTAATTATTATATTATTATATTCTGGTAATTATGATATTATTATATTCTGGTAATTATTATATTATTATATTATATTCTGGTAATTATTATATTATTATATTCTGGTAATTATGATATTATTATATTCTGGTAATTATGATATTATTATATTCTGGTAATTATTATATTATTATATTCTGGTAATTATTATATTATTATATTCTGGTAATTATGATATTATATTCTGGTAATTATGATATTATATTATTATATTCTGTTAATTATTATATTATATTCTGTTAATTATTATATTATATTCTGTTAATTATTATATTATTATTTTCTGTTAATTATTATACTATTATATTCTGTTAATTATTACATTATTATAGTCTGTTAATTATTACATTATTATATTCTGTTAATTATTATATTATATTCTGTTGATTATTATATTATTATATTCTGTTAATTATTATACTATTATATTCTGTTAATTATTACATTATTATATTCTGTTGATTATTATATTATTCTGTTAATTATTATACTATTACATTATTATATTCTGTTAATTATTATATTCTGTTAATTATTATATTATTATATTCTGTTAATTATTTTATTATTATATTATTATATTATGGTAATTATTATATTATCATATTATTATATTTTGTTGATTATTATATTCTGTTAATTATTATATTATATTCTGTTAATTATTTTATTATATTATTATATTTTGTTAATTATTATATTATTATATTCTGTTAATTATTATATTATTATATTCTGTTAATTATTATATTATTATATTCTGTTAATTATTATATTATTATTTTGTGTTGATTATTATATTATTATATTCTGTTAATTATTATATTATTATATTCTGTTGATTATTCATTAATCAGTGTTTATTCAGTCTAAATCTGATCTCTGAAGGTAACTTGTGTGTCTGCAGGTGTTAAAGTACGAGATGTACCTGGACAATCCTCTGGCTCGTTTCCTCATCAAGAAAGCTCTGACCAATCAGAGGATAGGACACTTCTTCTTCTGGCATCTGAAGTGAGGAAGACGTAGAGTCGATCTTCTTCATGTCCTCCCCGAGGACTCGTTACTGGAGCACTGATCTCTTTAATGTCCAACAGGTCAGAGATGCACAACAAGACGGTGTCCCGCCGCTTCGGTCTGCTGCTGGAAGCTTTCTGCAGAGCCTGTGGGATGTACCTGAAACACCTGAACCGACAGGTGAGGACGGGAGAGGAGTCTATCTGAGCTCTGATTGGTCCGTCTCTTCTGTCTCAGGTCTCTGTAGCTGCGTCTCAATTGTGTGTGTGTGTGTGTGTGTGTGTGTGTGTGTGTGTGTGTGTGTGTGTGCGTGCGTGCGTGTGTGTGTGTGTGTGTGTGTGTGTGTGTGTGTGTGTGTGTGTGTGTGTGTGTGTGTGTGTGTATAGGTGGAGGCGATGGATAAACTGGTGAATCTCACCGACACCCTGAAACAAGAGAAGAAGGACGAAACACAGAAAGTAAGAAAACACTGAAGCTGTGCTCTGATCTGATTGATACTGATGTGTTGTGATTGGTTGATACTGATGTGTTGTGATTGGTTGGTACTGATGTGTTGTGATTGGTTGGTACTGATGTGTTGTGATTGGTTGGTACTGATGTGTTGTGATTGGTTGATACTGATGTGTTGTGATTGGTTGGTACTGATGTGTTGTGATTGGTTGATACTGATGTGTTGTGATTGATTGATACTGATGTGTTGTGATTGGTTGGTACTGATGTGTTGTGATTGGTTGATACTGATGTGTTGTGATTGGTTGATACTGATGTGTTGTGATTGGTTGATACTGATGTGTTGTGATTGGTTGATACTGATGTGTTGTGATTGGTTGATACTGATGTGTTGTGATTGGTTGGTACTGATGTGTTGCTGTGTTGTGATTGGTTGATACTGATGTGTTGTGATTGGTTGATACTGATGTGTTGTGATTGGTTGGTACTGATGTGTTGTGATTGGTTGATACTGATGTGTTGTGATTGATTGATACTGATGTGTTGTGATTGGTTGGTACTGATGTGTTGTGATTGGTTGATACTGATGTGTTGTGATTGGTTGGTACTGATGTGTTGTGATTGGTTGATACTGATGTGTTGTGATTGGTTGATACTGATGTGTTGTGATTGGTTGGTACTGATGTGTTGCTGTGTTGTGATTGGTTGGTACTGATGTGTTGTGATTGGTTGGTACTGATGTGTTGCTGTGTTGTGATTGGTTGTCAGACTCAGATGAAGTTCCTGGTTGAGCACATGTCCCGTCCAGATTACATGGAGGCTCTTCAGGGATTCGTCTCGCCTCTGAATCCTGTTCACCAGCTGGGGAACCTCAGGTAGCACTTCAACTGACTAACTAATTAATGAATTAGTTAATTAATTAACTACTGCACTTCACTCAACTCTCTGAATCCTGTTCACCAGCTGGGGAACCTCAGGTAGCACTTCAACTGACTAACTAACTAACTAACTAATTAACTACTGCACTTCACTCAACTCTCTGAATCCTGTTCACCTGCTGGGGAACCTCAGGTAGCACTTCAACTGACTAACTAACTAATTAACTAATTAACTACTGCACTTCACTCAACTCTCTGAATCCTGTTCACCAGCTGGGGAACCTCAGGTAGCACTTCAACTGACTAACTAATTAATGAATTAGTTAATTAATTAACTACTGCACTTCACTCAACTCTCTGAATCCTGTTCACCAGCTGGGGAACCTCAGGTAACACTTCAACTAATTAATTAACTAAATAACTACTGCACTAAAAGTAAAGCGTGTGTCCTCAGGCTGGAGGAGTGCCGGATCATGTGAAGTGAAGTAAAGTAAAGTAAAGTAAAGTGAAGCGTGTGTCCTCAGGCTGGAGGAGTGCCAGATCATGGGAAGTGAAGTAAAGTAAAGTAAAGTAAAGTGAAGCGTGTGTCCTCAGGTTTGAGGAGTGCCAGATCTTGGGAAGTGAAGTAAAGTAAAGTAAAGTAAAGTGAAGCGTGTGTCCTCAGGTTTGAGGAGTGCCATATCTTGGGAAGTGAAGTAAAGTAAAGTAAAGTGAAGCATGTGTCCTCAGGCTGAAGGAGTGCCGGATCATGTGAAGTGAAGTAAAGTAAAGTAAAGAAAAGTAAAGTGAAGCGTGTGTCCTCAGGTTTGAGGAGTGCCATATCTTGGGAAGTGAAGTAAAGTAAAGTAAAGTAAAGTGA
Source organism: Sebastes schlegelii (assembly GCA_014673565.1). Taxonomy (NCBI): domain Eukaryota; kingdom Metazoa; phylum Chordata; class Actinopteri; order Perciformes; family Sebastidae; genus Sebastes; species Sebastes schlegelii. Next base: position 21,957,837 of record CM025844.1, read on the forward strand.
AGCGTGTGTCCTCAGGTTTGAGGAGTGCCAGATCATGGGAAGTGAAGTAAAGTAAAGTAAAGTAAAGTAAAGTAAAGTGAAGCGTGTGTCCTCAGGCTGAAGGAGTGCCGGATCATGTGAAGTAAAACAAAGTGATGTAAAGTAAAGAAAAGTAAAGTGAAGCGTTTGTCCTCAGGCTGGAGGAGTGCCGGATCATGTGAAGTAAAGTGAAGTAAAGTAAAGTGAAGCGTGTGTCCTCAGGCTGGAGGAGTGCCGCATAATGTGAAGTAAAATAAAGTGAAGTAAAGTAAAGTAAAGTGAAGCGTGTGTCCTCAGGCTGGAAGAGTGCCGGATCTTGTGAAGTAAAATAAAGTGAAGTGAAGTGAAGTAAAGTAAAGTAAAGTGAAGCGTGTGTCCTCAGGCTGGAGGAGTGCCGGATCTTGTGAAGTAAAATAAAGTGAAGTGAAGTAAAGTAACGTGAAGCGTGTGTCCTCAGGTTGGAGGAGTGCCAGATCATGGGAAGTGAAGTAAAGTAAAGTGAAGCGTGTGTCCTCAGGCTGGAGGAGTGCCGGATCTTGTGAAGTAAAATGAAGTGAAGTAAAGTAAAGTGAAGCGTGTGTCCTCAGGTTGGAGGAGTGCCAGATCATGGGAAGTGAAGTAAAGTAAAGTGAAGCGTGTGTCCTCAGGCTGGAGGAGTGCCGGATCTTGTGAAGTAAAATGAAGTGAAGTGAAGTAAAGTAAAGTGAAGCGTGTGTTCTCAGGCTGGAGGAGTGCCAGATCATGGGAAGTGAAGTAAAGTAAAGTAAAGTGAAGCGTGTGTCCTCAGGCTGGAGGAGTGCCGGATCTTGTGAAGTAAAATAAAGTGAAGTGAAGTGAAGCGTGTGTCCTCAGGCTGGAGGAGTGCCGGATCTTGTGAAGTAAAATAAAGTGAAGTGAAGTAAAGTAAGGTGAAGCGTGTGTCCTCAGGCTGGAGGAGTGCCAGATCATGTGAAGTAAAGTGAAGTAAAGTGAAGCGTGTGTCCTCAGGCTGGAGGAGTGCCGGATCATGTGAAGTAAAGTAAAGTAAGGTGAAGCGTGTGTCCTCAGGCTGGAGGAGTGCCGGATCTTGTGAAGTAAAATAAAGTGAAGTGAAGTAAAGTAAAGTGAAGCGTGTGTCCTCAGGCTGGAGGAGTGCCGGATCTTGTGAAGTAAAATAAAGTGAAGTGAAGTAAAGTAAGGTGAAGCGTGTGTCCTCAGGCTGGAGGAGTGCCAGATCATGTGAAGTAAAGTGAAGTAAAGTGAAGCGTGTGTCCTCAGGCTGGAGGAGTGCCGGATCATGTGAAGTAAAGTGAAGTAAAGTGAAGCGTGTGTCCTCAGGCTGGAGGAGTGCCGCATCATGTCGTCGGCGAAGCGCCCCCTGTGGTTGAACTGGGAGAACCCCGACATCATGTCCGAGCTACTCTTCACCAACAACGAGATCATCTTCAAGAACGGAGACGGTAGCTAGCTTGCTACAACAACACTTGTTTAAATGGAGAATGCTAACTGCTAAGAGGAGAACTGTGCTCAGGGATTGTGGGTAATGTAGTGTGTAAGCTGTGTGTGTGTTTTGCAGACCTGCGTCAGGACATGCTGACTCTGCAGATCATTAAGATCATGGAAAACATCTGGCAGAACCAGGGCCTGGACCTGCGGTGAGAACCTGTGACATCATCAGTGACATCATCAGTGACATCATCAACCAGCGGGCTAACCGTGTGTGTGTGTGTGTGTGTGTGTGTGTGCGTGTGTGTGTGCGTCAGCATGCTGCCGTACGGCTGCCTGTCCATCGGTGACTGCGTCGGTCTGATCGAGGTGGTGAAGAACAGTTTCACCATCATGCAGATCCAGTGTAAAGGAGGTCTGAAGGGAGCGCTGCAGTTCAACTCCAACACCCTGCACCACTGGATCAAAGACAAGAACCGGGGAGACGGGTCAGTACCAGAACCTGTCTGTCTGTCTTTCTTGCTACCTGTCTCTCTACCTGTCTGTCTCTCTACCTGTCTGTCTCTCAGGTATGACCGGGCCATCGACCTCTTCACCAGGTCGTGTGCAGGTTACTGCGTAGCGACGTTCATCCTGGGAATCGGAGACCGACACAACTCCAACATCATGGTGAAGGAGAACGGACAGGTGAGCTCCTCCTCCTCCTCCTCCTCCTCCTCCTCCTCCTCCTCCTCCTCTTCTTACTCCTCTTCCTCCTCCTCCTCCTCCTCTAACTCTTCCTCCTCTTTGTCTAACTCTTCCTCCTCCTCCTCCTCCTCCTCTAGCTCTTCCTTCTCCTCCTCCTCTTCCTCTAACTCTTCTTCCTCCTCTTCCTCTTCTTCCTCCTCCTCTAACTCCTCCTCCTCCTCCTCCTCCTCCTCCTCTAACTCCTCTTCTTACTCCTCTTCCTCCTCCTCCTCCTCCTCCTCCTCCTCCTCCTCTAACTCCTCTTCTTACTCCTCTTCCTCCTCCTCCTCTAACTCTTCCTCCTCTTTGTCTAACTCTTCCTCCTCCTCCTCCTCCTCTAACTCCTCTTCTTACTCCTCTTCCTCCTCCTCCTCCTCCTCCTCTAACTCTTCCTCCTCTTTGTCTAACTCTTCCTCCTCCTCCTCCTCCTCTAACTCTTCCTCCTCTTTGTCTAACTCCTCCTCCTCCTCCTCTAACTCTTCCTCCTCTTTGTCTAACTCTTCCTCCTCCTCCTCCTCCTCTAACTCTTCCTCCTCCTCCTCCTCCTCTAACTCTTCCTCCTCTTTGTCTAACTCTTCCTCCTCCTCCTCCTCCTCCTCTAACTCTTCCTCCTCTTTGTCTAACTCTTCCTCCTCCTCCTCCTCCTCTAACTCTTCCTCCTCTTTGTCTAACTCTTCCTCCTCGTCCTCCTCCTTCTCCTCCTCTAACTCCTTCTCTAATTCTTCCTCCTCTTCCTCTAACTCCTCTTCTTCCTCCTCTTCCTTTAACCCCTCCTCTTCCTCCTCTTCCTCCTCTTCCTTTAACCCCTCCTCTTCCTCCTCTTCCTCCTCTTCCTCCTCTTCCTCCTCTTCCTTTAACCCCTCCTCTTCCTCCCCTTCCTCTTCCTCCTCTTCCTCTTCCTCCCCTTCCTCTTCCTCCTCTTCCTCTTCCTCCCCTTCCTCTTCCTCCTCTTCCTCTAACTCCTCTTCCTCTAACTCCTCATCCTCCTCTTCCTCTTCTTCCTCTAACTCCTCATCTAACTCTTCCTCCTCTTCCTCTAACTCCTCTTCTTCCTCCTCTTCCTCCTCTTCCTCTAACTCCTCTTCTTCCTCCTCTTCCTCTAACTCCTCCTCTTCCTCCAACTCCTCTTCATCCTCCTCTTCCTCCTCTAACTCCTCCTCTAACTCTTCTTCCCCTTCCTCTTCCTCCTCTTCCTCCTCTTCCTTTAACCCCTCCTCTTCCTCCTCTTCCCCTAACTCCTCCTCTAACTCTTCCTCCTCTTCCTCTTCCTCCTCTTCCTCTAACTCCTCTTCCTCTTCCTCTTCTTCCTCCTCTTCCTCCTCTAACTCCTCCTCTAACTCTTCCTCCAACTCCTCTTCTTCCTCCTCTTCATCCTCTTCCTCTAACTCCTCCTCTAACTCTTCCTCCTCTTCCTCTAACTCCTCTAACTCTTCCTCCTCCTCCTCCTCCTCCTCCTCTAACTCTTCCTCCTCTTTGTCTAACTCTTCCTCCTCCTCCTCCTCCTCTAACTCTTCCTCCTCTTTGTCTAACTCTTCCTCCTCCTCCTCCTCCTCTAACTCTTCCTCCTCTTTGTCTAACTCTTCCTCCTCCTCCTCCTCGTCCTCTAACTCCTCCTCTAACTCTTCCTCCTCTTTGTCTAACTCTTCCTCCTCGTCCTCCTCCTCCTCCTCCTCTTCCTCTTCCTCCTCTAACTCTTCCTCCTCTTCCTCTTCCTCTTCTCCTCTACTCTTCTTCCTCTTCCTCCTCTAACTCTTCTTCCTCTTCCTCCTCTAACTCTTCCTCCTCTTCCTCTAACTCTTCCTCCTCTTCCTCCTCTTCCTCCTCTTCCTCTTCCTCCTCTAACTCTTCCTCCTCTTCGTCCTCTAACGCTTCCTCCTCTTCCTCTTCCTCCTCTAACTCTTCTTCCTCCTCTTCCTCTAACTCCTCCTCTAACTCTTCTTCCTCTTCCTCTTCCTCCTCTAACTCTTCTTCCTCTTCCTCTTCCTCCTCTAACTCTTCCTCCTCTTCGTCCTCTAACTCTTCCTCCTCTTCCTCCTCTAACTCTTCCTCCTCTTCCTCCAGCTGTTCCACATCGACTTCGGTCACTTCCTGGATCACAAGAAGAAGAAGTTTGGCTACAAGAGGGAGCGCGTGCCCTTCGTCCTGACTCAGGACTTCCTCATCGTCATCAGTAAAGGAGTCCAGGAGTCCACCAAGACCAAGGAGTTTGAGAGGTATCACCTGCACCTCACCTGTCCAACGCTGGTCCTCTTGTCCTGTCTCACTCTCTGCCTGTCTCACCCTCCGTCGACCTGTCTGTGTGTCAGGTTCCAGGAGATGTGTTATAAAGCCTACCTGGCCATCCGACAGCACGCCAGCCTCTTCATCAACCTCTTCTCCCTCCTGCTGGGCTGCGGCATGCCCGAACTGCAGAGCTTCGACGACATCGCCTACCTGAGGAAGACCCTGGCTCTGGGTAAGACAGACAGGTAGAGAGACAGACAGACAGGTAGAGACAGACAGGTAGAGAGACAGACAGACAGGTAGAGAGACAGGTGGAGAGAGAACTGCAGAGCTTTGACGACATCGCCTACCTGAGGAAGACCCTGGCTCTGAGTAAGACAGACAGGTAGTAGTAGTAATAGTAGTAGTAGTAGTAGTAATAGTACTAGTAGTAGTAGTAGTAGTAGTAGTAGTAGTAGTAGTAGTAGTAGTAGTAGTAGTAGCAACAGCAGTAGTAGTAGTAGTAGCAACAGTAGTAGTTGTACTAGCAGTATTAGTAGTAGTAGTAGCAGTAGTAGCAGTAGTAGTAGTAGTAGTAGCAACAGCAGTAATAGTAGTAGTAGTAGTAGTAGTAGCAACAGTAGTAGTTGTACTAGCAGTATTAGTAGTAGTAGTAGTAGTAGTAGTAGTAGTAGTAGTAGTAGTAGTAGTAGTAGTAGTAGTAGTAGCAGTAGTCGTAGTAGTAGTTGTAAAGTAAGTACAACAAATGACATAATTTTAACTCCGGTATTATGTCTCAAAGAATCTGTCTCACTTTCTTCTGTATCTGTCTGTCCGCCTGTCTACCTGTCTGTCTACCTGTGTGTCTGTCTACCTGTCTGTCTGTCTACCTGTCTGTCTGTCTACCTGTCTGTCTACCTGTGTGTCTGTCTACCTGTGTGTCTGTCTACCTGTCTGTCTACCTGTGTGTCTGTCTACCTGTCTGTCTGTCTACCTGTGTGTCTGTCTACCTGTCTGTCTACCTGTGTGTCTGTCTACCTGTCTGTCTACCTGTGTGTCTGTCTACCTGTCTACCTGTCTGTCTACCTGTCTGTCTGTCTGTCTACCTGTCTGTCTACCTGTCTGTCTGTCTACCTGTCTGTCTCTCAGAGAAGAGTCAACAGGAAGCGTTGGAGTATTTCACCAAACAGATGAACGACGCTCATCACGGAGGCTGGAGCACCAAGATGGACTGGATCTTCCACACCATCAGACACATGCCCAACGAACACTGATATATATATACTCTATATATATATATACTATATATATATTATATATATATATATATACACCATCAGACACATGCCCAACGAACACTGATATATATATACTCTCTATATATATATACTCTATATATACTATATATATATATATATGTATATATATATATATATATATACATATATATATATATAGAGTATATACACCATCAGACACATGCCCAACGAACACTGATATATATATATACTCTCTATATATATATATACTATATATATACTATATATATACTATATATATATACACCATCAGACACATGCCCAACGAACACTGATCTATCTATATATATATATATATATATATATATATATATATATATATATACACCATCAGACACATGCCCAACGAACACTGATATATATATACTCTATATATATACACACACACACACTGTGTGTTTATACTGCACTATTGTGACGATGACGATGTGGATGATGATGAAGGTGTCTGTTGTTGGTTTTAGTATCATGACATCGTCTTGGTGGGATGGTTGTCATAGCAACATGAAACTCAGGGTCACAGGTCAGAGGGGTGGTTTAGGATGCCAAAGGCATGCTGGGAGAAGACGATGATGATGATGATGATGATGATGTCGTTAATGTCTTCCAGTCGGTGCTACAGTTAGCCTGTTAGCCTGTTAGCTCTGGTCGCTGCTCTCTTTGTTACTGTAGCATTTCCACATTTGAATCAAACTTTATTGAGACGCAGCTGCAACTCTATTAACTGTTTGTTGGGAGGATTTGAATGAAGCCAGCTTTATTGACACCAGCATCGTGAACACTGTGTCACTGTGAGAGCAATAAAACCTCCAATACCTGATCAATTCATTGATGATGACAATCAGGAGTTCTGACCAATAGAAAGGCTGAGTTGAGCTGTGGGCGGAGTCACGGTGCTCAGATCAGACCAAACTAAGCGATCAAGACTGTGAACACGAAGAGTTTACGAACTGAATCCAGATCAGCCGAGTTTAAACCGTCGTCACTAACATGTTCAGACAATCAATCACAGTACTGCAGTACTAGCTAGTACTGCAGTACTAGCTAGTACTGCAGTACTAGCTAGTACTGTAGGAGCTGATCTGTAGTCAGTTTCAACGGTTTCTACTGAAACAACATATCAACTCTTTATCAGGGATCAAATTCTTTCCACGACAATCTGAACCAATCGGCTGCTCGTTAGCCGTTAGCTCAATCAGGTCTTCGTTAGCCTCGAGAGCACGGTGTCTGATGAACCATGCTAGGCTAGCTGTTAGCATGTTAGCTGATCCGTAGTTAGTCGTTAGTTAGCTGAGCTGTTGCACTGGAACAATGAATCATGGGTAGTGTAGTTAGTGTAGCATCAGTGGAAGCTCCGCCCCCTTCTGTTCCATTGGCTGACAGCCACCGGGGGGCGGGGCTACACTCTGACGGGTTAAAGGGTGACGACGCCCATTTCTAATGTGAAGGTTTGTGTTTCTGCTCTAAGCCCCGCCCACACATCGGTAACCACGACAACCTGACCCCGCCCCATGTAGTGATTTATGACATCATCGGCTGTGCTGGTTACCATAGTGACTGAACATGTGGAACGGAGCAGATGTGATGTGTTTTTTTTTCCATGTGAATATAATTGATTGATTTTAAACTGATGTGTTGATGATTGATTGATTGATGTGTTTAACAGTGATGACGAATGACGTGATCAGTTTCATCGTGTTGAGTATTGATTAGTCTCCTCAAAGACACTTTTTTCTAAAACAAAAAGGAGACGACATATCGAGGACACGCCGCAGACAGGTTCGGCCAATCAGAGGGCCCGTACAGCCTCCACGCCCATATATGGAGATGAAGATTTGTTTCTAAACTGGGCGGAGCCTGTCCTGACAAAACTATGAAGAAGCACTTATTGATCTGTGACTGTCGCTGTTGTTATGGATTATCATGTCTTTTCAAAATAAAAGCTCAACAGGTGTGCTGTTGGGTTGGTGACCTTCAGGTAAAACTCACCTGTGACAGTTTTATGTGTTTTTGTTGTATTTAATACACGTCTTGTACTGTTATGGTTTCATTTCATAGTAAACTCAAGAACACGACAGTAGCTGCATCTCATTTCACGATTTTTAGCCTCCTCGTCTCCTCGCTCCTCGATCCTCCGGCTGTGAACCGGTAATCGATCTCAGCGCTCCATCTTGAAGGAAATCCGAATTTCTAAAATGCATGTCGAGGAGCGAGGATCAAGGATTGAGGATCGAGGATTGAGGATCGAGGAGGCTTGCCGGAGGAGCCATGAGCGAGGATACACCAGTGTATCCTGCACGGACGCTGCTGCTGATCGGACTGATCTGATAACTTTACCTCTCAACATCACTGGAGATTTATACCTGTAGGAGTGAACGGTGTTAACTGTAGGAGTGAACGTGTTAACTGTAGGAGTGAACGGTGTTAACTGTAGGAGTGAACGGTGTTAACTGTAGGAGTGAACGGTGTTAGCTGTAGGAGTGAACGGTGTTAGGAGTGAACGGCGTTAACTGTAGGAGTGAACGGTGTTAGCTGTAGGAGTGAACGGCGTTAACTGTAGGAGTGAACGGCGTTAACTGTAGGAGTGAACGGTGTTAGGAGTGAACGGCGTTAACTGTAGGAGTGAACGGCGTTAGCTGTAGGAGTGAACGGCGTTAACTGTAGGAGTGAACGGTGTTAGGAGTGAACGGTGTTAACTGTAGGAGTGAACGGTGTTAGGAGTGAACGGTGTTAACTGTAGGAGTGAACGGTGTTAACTGTAGGAGTGAACGGTGTTAGCTGTAGGAGTGAACGGCGTTAACTGTAGGAGTGAACGGCGTTAACTGTAGGAGTGAACGGTGTTAGGAGTGAACGGTGTTAACTGTAGGAGTGAACGGTGTTAGCTGTAGGAGTGAACGGCGTTAACTGTAGGAGTGAACGGTGTTAGGAGTGAACGGTGTTAACTGTAGGAGTGAACGGTGTTAACTGTAGGAGTGAACGGTGTTAGCTGTAGGAGTGAACGGTGTTAGCTGTAGGAGTGAACGGTGTTAGGAGTGAACGGTGTTAGCTGTAGGAGTGAACGGTGTTAGCTGTAGGAGTGAACGGTGTTAGCTGTAGGAGTGAACGGTGTTAGCTGTAGGAGTGAACGGCGTTAGGAGTGAACGGTGTTAACTGTAGGAGTGAACGGTGTTAACTGTAGGAGTGAACGGTGTTAACTGTAGGAGTGAACGGTGTTAACTGTAGGAGTGAACGGTGTTAGGAGTGAACGGTGTTAACTGTAGGAGTGAACGGCGTTAACTGTAGGAGTGAACGGTGTTAGCTGTAGGAGTGAACGGTGTTAACTGTAGGAGTGAACGGTGTTAGGAGTGAACGGTGTTAGCTGTAGGAGTGAACGGTGTTAACTGTAGGAGTGAACGATGTTAACTGTAGGAGTGAACGGTGTTAGGAGTGAACGGTGTTAGCTGTAGGAGTGAACGGTGTTAACTGTAGGAGTGAACGGTGTTAACTGTAGGAGTGAACGGTGTTAACTGTAGGAGTGAACGGTGTTAGGAGTGAACGGTGTTAGCTGTAGGAGTGAACGGTGTTAACTGTAGGAGTGAACGGTGTTAACTGTAGGAGTGAACGGTGTTAACTGTAGGAGTGAACGATGTTAACTGTAGGAGTGAACGGTGTGAACTGTAGGAGTGAATGATGTTAACTGTAGGAGTGAACGGTGTTAACTGTAGGAGTGAACGGCGTTAACTGTAGGAGTGAACGGCGTTAACTGTAGGAGTGAACGGTGTTAACTGTAGGAGTGAACGGTGTTAGGAGTGAACGGTGTTAACTGTAGGAGTGAACGGTGTTAACTGTAGGAATGAACGGTGTTAGGAGTGAACGGTGTTAACTGTAGGAGTGAACGGTGTTAACTGTAGGAATGAACGGTGTTAGGAGTGAACGGTGTTAACTGTAGGAGTGAACAGTGTTAGGAGTGAACGGTGTTAACTGTAGGAGTGAACGGTGTTAACTGTAGGAGTGAACGGTGTTAACTGTAGGAGTGAACGGTGTTAACTGTAGGAGTGAACGGTGTTAACTGTAGGAGTGAACGGTGTTAACTGTAGGAGTGAACGTGTTAACTGTAGGAGTGAACGGGGTTAGCTGTAGGAGTGAACGGCGTTAGCTGTAGGAGTCAACGGTGTTAACTGTAGGAGTGAACGGTGTTAACTGTAGGAGTGAACGTGTTAACTGTAGGAGTGAACGTGTTAACTGTAGGAGTGAACGGCGTTAACTGTAGGAGTGAACGGTGTTAGGAGTGAACAGCAGACGGAGCATGTTGATGGTGAAGTGATCCAGCAGCAGAAGGACCTGCAGGAGCTCGGCTTCACACACCGTCACTGAAGGAGTCTGACTCTGAGAGGGCTTTATAACACCTGACAACAGCCCTCAAACTACTTTCTTCATTTATTAGAAAGAGTTTTCTTTTGATGATCTGTTATTTGTTAACTTTTATTAAGTATCCAGTTAAAGTCAGAGAGGACAGTCTCTCTTTTACATCATTTAAGTCATTTCCATTCAGTCACATGAGGCTGATAACTCCTGAACGTCGGGTTTGATATGAGTTACATCATTTACATTTTCACTGAAACATTCAGCCTAATAAATAACTTCTACTGTCAGAATATCAATAACTACAGACACTAATAATGAATAAATAATATAAAGGTATTGATCCAGTAGAGATGGTTCCTGGTCCTCTAAGCAGGACTCAGTCCACAGTAGAGATGGTTCCTGGTCCTCTAAGCAGGACTCAGTCCACAGTAGAAACACAGACCAGCTATTATTCATGTGCAGCTGTTTGTTCAACAGGTAACAGACTACAGAGAGAAACACTGCTGCTCTGCCACTGAGAACAACTGAGGAGTCGAGGAGAGGAGTCGAGGAGAGGAGTCGAGCCATATAAAATAGGAAATGGGAAAGGCCCCGTGTATCAGAAAGTTTTCTGGTGGTTTATTGTAGTAAAAATATTTCACTGCAGCAGAAATATACAAACGTAGTATTCAAACTGAAACCAAAAGTATCCAAAACCACAATATTTATCTCTGACATGGACTGTGTACTTGAGTACATGGACTGTGTACTTGAGTACTTGAGTACATGAACTGTGTACTTGAGTACATGAACTGTGTACTTGAGTACATGAACTGTGTACTTGAGTACATGAACTGTGTACTTGGTTTGACTGGTTCAGCAGTCAAAACGCGAATCAGCAGCATTAAGGTGTCCCTCGTCCCCTCCCGTCCACTGATCCCGCACATGCGCACTGAGCGTTAGCCGTTAGCCTCGGAGCCGCAGCAGCACGAGGACTCAGAGCAGTGAGGACTGAAGAGAGGAGAGTCTGCCGGAGAGATGAACCAGCTGGAGCGGTAAGGCTCGATACGAACCGGTACACACCCGGTAATGACCCGGGACACCGCTAACAGCTAACAGCTAACAGCTAACAGCTAACATGCTAACAGGCTAACAGCTAACATGCTAACAGCTAACATGCTAACAGCTAGCAGGCTAACAGGCTAACATGCTAACAGCTAAATGCTAACAGCTAACAGGCTAACAGCTAACATGCTAACAGCTAACAGGCTAACAGGCTAACAGCTAACAGGCTAACAGCTAACAGGCTAACAGCTTACATGCTAACAGCTAACAGGCTAACAGGCTAACAGCTAACAGGCTAACAGCTAACAGGCTAACAGCTAACAGCTAACAGGCTAACAGCTAACAGGCTAACAGCTAACAGGCTAACAGCTAACATGCTAACAGCTAACAGGCTAACTTCACCGCTCCGCTCCATCCACTAATATAGAAATGACTTATAGATTATTACATATTTATATTTAAGGAGTGGTTAACATGTAGTGAGTTATTGTAAAGGTGGTTCACACCGCCTGGAGACACCTGGTCTCCTCCAGTGATGTCCTCCTCACCTGGAGACACCTGGTCTCCTCACCTGGAGACACCTGGTCTCCTCCTGTGATGTCCTCCTCACCTGGAGACACCTGGTCTCCTCACCTGGAGACACCTGGTCTCCTCCAGTGATGTCCTCCTCACCTGGAGACAGGTGTTATTTATGACTCGATGACGGGATAATTAGTAGAAATAATATAATAGAAATATAAACATGTATCAAATGTCTGATGTGGAACAAACACATTTTCTAAATGATAAACTGCAAGAAGTTCAAGTATTATATCTGTATTCATTAAACGTTAGTTCTCTTAACGGGACAGGTGGACAGGTGGAAAAAACATCCTGAAGCATTCTGGGACGTTTTACAGTGTACAGTGAGGCTGAGGCAGGCCTGTTGCTATGACAACGTTACCTGTTTTATTGTGTGTTTGCCTCTTAGAGAAGACTCCATCAGGTACCTGGACCGCGGCTGGCTGTCTACCCGTCCACCCGTCCACCCGTCAACCTGTCCACCTGTCCACCCGTCAACCTGTCCACCCGTCAACCCGTCCACCTGTCCACCTGTCCACCCGTCAACCCGTCCATCCGTCAACCCGTCAACCTGTCAACCTGTCCACCCGTCAACCTGTCCACCCGTCAACCCGTCAACCTGTCAACCTGTCCACCCGTCAACCTGTCCACCCGTCAACCCGTCCACCTGTCCACCTGTCCACCCGTCAACCTGTCCACCCGTCAACCCGTCCACCCGTCCACCCGTCAACCCGTCCACCCGTCAACCTGTCCACCCGTCCACCCGTCCACCTGTCCACCATTGAATGTGATCAGCTGATGACGTTAGAATGTTAGCTGCTAGCCTGAGATGATAACGGAGACACTTCCTGTTTGTGTTTCAGTCCAACAGACGAGGAGGACCAGGAAGAGACAGAGTGTCACCATGACAACAGTGACGGGACCAACAATAACAACAACAACAACAGACGCAAGGTGAGACCAGAGGCCTGTACCTAAGGTAACTTCAGGGTTAACCCTTCAGGGTTTTCCATCCTACGAAGGAGGATTACTTCTTACCGAGGTAGATCGCCATGGTAACTGATGCTGGGTAGATCACCATGGTAACTGATACTGAACAGCTCACCTGCTCCGGAGCAGGTTATGTTCCAGATAAGAGATCAACTCATATTAAAGCATCTCCTACTGACCAATCGGAGCGCGGTGAGCAGATCGTATGATAATATCACACACATATGAAGAAGTTACCGTCATAATCAGACTAAAACAGCTCAGTTTAAACTGACAGATGCAGGAAGAACAGCTGGATTTATGCTGTGGGTGTTCACCTCTTTGAATAATGGTTTTATATTTATTCTTTTTACTTGCTCTTGAGTCCGTTTCACACCGTCAGAGAGGAGCAGCAGCTGAAAGAAGATTGGAATAGTCATAGACACCTTATCTTTATGATAGGGTAAAAAGATGAGTAATCCATTCATCCATTACACTCCTGAAAGTTATTTATATCTAGATGAATATATCCGACTTTTGAGTGTTCAGTTAAATTAATAAGTCTGTTGATTTATGGATCCACACATCTGGAGTTTTTTCTTTCACCAGCTGTTCTTCCTGCATCTGGCAGCTTCAGCTGTTACTGTTAGTCTGACTAAGAGTTTCACTTCTTCATATCCGTCTGATATAGTTCACTCTTCCTTTGATAAATGTGCCACTCTGCCTTGTCTGTGATTGGTCAGTAGACTAGTCCATGTCTGTGATTGGTCAGTAGACTAGTCCATGTCTGTGATTGGTCAGTAGACTAGTCCATGTCTGTGATTGGTCAGTAGACTAGTCCATGTCTGTGATTGGTCAGTAGACTAGTCCATGTCTGTGATTGGTCAGTAGACTGGTCCATGTCTGTGATTGGTCAGTAGACTAGTCCATGTCTGTGATTGGTCAGTAGACTAGTCCATGTCTGTGATTGGTCAGTAGACTAGTCCATGTCTGTGATTGGTCAGTAGACTAGTCCATGTCTGTGATTGGTCAGTAGACTAGTCCATGTCTGTGATTGGTCAGTAGACTAGTCCATGTCTGTGATTGGTCAGTAGACTGGTCCATGTCTGTGATTGGTCAGTAGACTAGTCCATGTCTGTGATTGGTCAGATGCTGCTAACTCCTCCCTGTTTATGTGAAACTCTGGGTTGACTTACTGAGTTGATAAGCAGCTTCATAGGACCGCTTAGTGAGATCTCTGTTGTTAGAGTTAGTGAAGCCAGATAACCAGAAGATACCCTGGAGATGATGAACTGGCTTCGTACTACAGACCTCAGGTGTAGGTGAACATCAACCTGTCTGTCTCTCTCTACCTGTCTGTGTCTAGACGGTGTGTCCAGGTGTAGGTGAACATCAACCTGTCTGTCTCTCTCTACCTGTCTGTGTCTAGACGGTGTGTCCAGGTGTAGGTGAACATCAACCTGTCTGTCTCTCTCTACCTGTCTGTGTCTAGACGGTGTGTCCAGGTGTAGGTGAACATCAACCTGTCTGTCTCTCTCTACCTGTCTGTGTCTAGACGGTGTGTCCAGGTGTAGGTGAACTTTAACCTGTCTGTCTCTCTCTACCTGTCTGTGTCTAGACGGTGTGTCCAGGTGTAGGTGAACTTTAACCTGTCTGTCTCTCTCTACCTGTCTGTGTCTAGACGGTGTGTCCAGGTGTAGGTGAACATCCCCTCCAGTATAACTACACCTTCTGGTACAGCAGAAGAACTCCGAGTCGTCCTGCGAGTTCTCAGAGTTACGAACAAAACATCCGACAGATCGGCAGCGTGGCCTCGGTACACGCACGTGGGCACACACACACACACACACACACACACACACACACACACACACACACACACACACACACACACACACACACAGGTGTGTTCAGTTACAGGTGACATCATACCTTTAGTGATTGGATGGTCGTCTCATTTAATTATGAAATATTAAATGTTTCTTTAGTTAACTGATCAATTACTTCATCAATAGATCAATACACCAGGTGTGTGTGTGTGTGTTCAGGTGGAGCAGTTCTGGAGGTTCTACAGCCACCTGGTCCGACCAGGTGATCTGAGTGGACACAGCGACTTCCACCTGTTCAAGGAGGGAATCAAACCCATGTGGGAGGTAACACTACTCTTTATGTACTCTAATAATACTGCACTACTACTGTACTTCTACACTGTACTAATACTCTAGTACTACTGTTAATACACTTTAGTAATACTGCAGTACTGCTGTACTAATACTCTAGTACTACTGTTAATCAATCTAGTAATACTGCAGTACTAATGTAAATAAACTGTTCTAATACTGCAGTAATACTATACACTTATTAGTTATTATATTGTAGTTAATATAGTACAGTTATACTTTTAATATATTGCAGTTATATTGTTAAAGTTCCTGTTTGTAACTTCTTCCACGTATAAATCCTTGCTGGTCGGTGTCTCCTGGTCTCTCGTGTGTCTCCTGGTCTCTCGTGTGTCTCCTGGTCTCTCGTGTGTCTCCGCTGTTCAGACTCAGACTCCAACACAAACTCCAGTGAAGCACCAAAACCTCTTGGTTGTATCTGGTGAAGCTGTTAAACAGTGTTGGCCGCGGTCGGAGGACGCGGGGGAGACCGTAGCTTTGGTCTCCAGGACCGGAGTCTCTGCTCCTCTGCTGCCTTCACTCACACACCACGCTCCTTCTCTCTCTCTCTCTCTCCACCTCTCACGTGCATGCTGCTCACTCCACACTGCAGAAGAGTTAGTTTAGCTCTGAGAATATCTAGTGAATGTTCAGTGGACGTTTGTGCAGAAATAACTGCTGCAGCTCCTCCAGACCAACAGAGGTTTCCCGTGTCTTGTGAAGTGACGGGGCTCCGCAGAGAGAAACGTTATCGTCTCCCCCGTTCCCTCCGGCCGCGGTCGGGAGGCTGAGGCGGGAAAAGCCAACACTAGGATCAGCATTGATTCATGGAGAGACCTTGGTCTGGTCAGCTAACATTACTGCCAAGCAGCTGAAATATAGAGTGATATTGTGCTTTTAGCTGACGTGTGTCTCCTCACTGTGTTGAGCGATGCTCCTTCATGTCTATGTAGAGCGAGCACAAGCGCCAGCAACAGGACGCTGACTTTAGTTGACTTAACGGACACAGGTGAAGCTGTTAACAACACATTATGATTCTTACTAACAGTCCCTTTAATATATCGTAGTTATATTGTTAATATATTGTAGTTATACTGTTAATGTATTGTAGTTATATTGTTAATATATTGTAGTTATACTGTTAATGTATTGTAGTTATACTGTTAATGTATTGTAGTTATATTGTTAATATATTGTAGTTATACTGTTAATGTATTGTAGTTATACTGTTAATATATTGTAGTTATGCTGTTAATATATTGTAGTTATACTGTTAATGTATTGTAGTTATATTGTTAATATATTGTAGTTATACTGTTAATATATTGTAGTTATACTGTTAATGTATTGTAGTTATACTGTTAATATATTGTAGTTATACTGTTAATGTATTGTAGTTATGCTGTTAATATATTGTAGTTATGCTGTTAATATATTGTAGTTATGCTGTTAATGTATTGTAGTTATATTGTTAATATATTGTAGTTATACTGTTAATGTATTGTAGTTATACTGTTAATATATTGTAGTTATGCTGTTAATGTATTGTAGTTATATTGTTAATATATTGTAGTTATACTGTTAATGTATTGTAGTTATACTGTTAATATATTGTAGTTATGCTGTTAATGTATTGTAGTTATATTGTTAATGTATTGTAGTTATATTGTAGTTATGCTGCTAATATATTGTAGTTATACTGTTAATGTATTCTAGTTATATTGTTAATGTATTGTAGTTATATTGT
>CM025844.1:21979350-21992694 GCA_014673565.1 Sebastes schlegelii
TGCAGGTGTGTTTGATAATGATGATGTCACAGTCAGGTACAGGTGTGATGATGATGTCACAGTCAGGTACAGGTGTGTTGGCTGATGTCACAGTCAGGTACAGGTGTTGGATGATGATGATGTCACAGTACAGTCAGGTACAGGTGTGTTGGATGATGATGATGATGATGATGTCACAGTACAGTCAGGTCCAGGTGTGTTGGATGATGTCACAGTCAAGTACAGGTGTGATGATGATGTCACAGTCAGGTACAGGTGTGTTGGCTGATGTCACAGTCAGGTACAGATGTGTTGGATGATGATGATGTCACAGTACTGTCAGGTACAGGTGTGTTGGATGATGATGATGTCCCAGTACAGTCAGGTACTGGGACACAGTACAGTCAGGTCCAGGTGTGTTGGATGATGTCAAAGTCAGGAACAGGTGTGTTTGTTGATGTCACAGTCAGGTACAGGTGTGTTGGTGATGTCACAGTCATGTAAAGGTGTGATGATGATGTCACAGTACAGTTGGGTCCAGGTGTGTTGGATGATTTCACAGTCAGGAACAGGTGTGTTGGTTGATGTCACAGTCACGTACAGGTGTGTTGGTTGATGTTACAGTCAGGTACAGATGTGTTGGATGATGATGATGTCACAGTACAGTCAGGTACAGGTGTTTTGGATGATGATGATGTCACAGTACAGTCATGTACAGGTGTGTTGGATAATGTCACAGTCAGGTACAGTGGTGTTGGTGATGTCACAGTCATGTACAGGTGTGTTGGATAATGTCACAGTCAGGTACAGTGGTGTTGGTGATGTTACAGTCAGGTACAGGTGTGTTGGCTGATGTTACAGTCAGGTACAGGTGTGATGATGATGTCCCAGTCAGGTACAGGTGTGTTGGCTAATGTCCCAGCCAGGTACAGGTGTTGGATGATGATGATGTCACAGTACTGTCAGGTACAGGTGTGTTGGATGATGATGATGTCCCAGTACAGTCAGGTACAGGTGTGTTGGATGATGATGATGTCCCAGTACAGTCAGGTCCAGGTGTGTTGGATGATGTCATAGTCAGGAACAGATGTGTTTGTTGATGTCACAGTCAGGTACAGGTGTGTTGGTAATGTCACAGTCAGGTAAAGGTGTGATGATGATGTCACAGTACAGTCGGGTCCAGGTGTGTTGGATGATGTCACAGTCAGGAACAGGTGTGTTGGTTGATGTCACAGTCAGGTACAGATGTGTTGGATGATGATGATGTCACAGTCATGTACAGGTGTGTTGGTTGATGTCACAGTCACGTACAGGTGTGTTGGTTAATGTCACAGTCTGGTACAGATGTGTTGGATGATGATGATGTCACAGTACAGTCAGGTAAAGGTGTGTTGGTGATGTCACAGTCACGTACAGGTGTGATGATGATGATGTCACAGTCAGGTACAGATGTGTTGGTTGATGTCCCAGTCAGGTACAGGTGTGTTGGTGATGTCCCAGTCAGGTACAGGTGTGTTGGTGATGTCACAGTCAGGTAAAGGTGTGTTGGTGATGTCACATTCAGGTACAGGTGTGTTGGTTGATGTCGCAGTCAGGTACAGGTGTGTTGGTGATGTCACAGTCAGGTACAGGTGTGTTGGCGGTGTCACAGTCAGGTAAAAGTGTGATGATGATGCCACATTTAGGTACAGGTGTGTTGGTTGATGTCACAGTCAGGTACAGGTGTGATGATGTTGTCACAGTCAGGTACAGGTGTGTTGGTTAATGTCACAGTCTGGTACAGATGTGTTGGATGATGATGATGTCACAGTACAGTCATGTACAGGTGCTTTGGATGATGATGATGTCACAGTACAGTCAGGTAAAGGTGTGTTGGTGATGTCACAGTCAGGTAAAGGTGTGATGATGATGTCACATTTTGGTACAGGTGTGTTGGTTGATGTCACAGTCAGGTACAGGTGTGATGATGTTGTCACAGTCAGGTACAGGTGTGTTGGTGATGTCACAGTCAGGTACAGGTGTGTTGGTTGATGTCACAGTCAGGTACAGGTGTGTTGGTTGATGTCGCAGTCAGGTACAGGTGTGTTGGTGATGTCACAGTCAGGTACAGGTGTGTTGGCGGTGTCACAGTCAGGTAAAGGTGTGATGATGATGCCACATTTAGGTACAGGTGTGTTGGTTGATGTCACAGTCAGGTACAGGTGTGATGATGTTGTCACAGTCAGGTACAGGTGTGTTGGTTAATGTCACAGTCTGGTACAGATGTGTTGGATGATGATGATGTCACAGTACAGTCATGTACAGGTGCTTTGGATGATGATGATGTCACAGTACAGTCAGGTAAAGGTGTGTTGGTGATGTCACAGTCAGGTAAAGGTGTGATGATGATGTCACATTTTGGTACAGGTGTGTTGGTTGATGTCACAGTCAGGTACAGGTGTGATGATGTTGTCACAGTCAGGTACAGGTGTGATGATGATGGAAACTGTTACAAACATGTGAACATTGTTTCATATAAACATATTATAAATTTTGGAGTCAAATTAAATATACATTAGAGACGGGAGATGGGTGACTATACATTAGTATGTGACGTCATCACACAGCTGGGTGATGTCACCAGGTGAGAGTGGTGTTCAGGTAGACGTTGGCTCTCAGAGTGGTGCTGACATGTCCTCTCTCTCCCTCTCAGCTTGTGTTAAGAGCGTTAGCATTGTTGCTATACTTAGCGTTCTTTGACATCATTAGTTAATGCTAAAGAGCGCTGTCGGCATTAATGGGAAGATTTAAAGGTCAGAGGTCACAGCAGTCAGCTGGGTTCAGCCTGTGTGATCAGTCAGAGTCTGAGATGCGACACATTAATGTAATAATATACAGTAATATACAATAATATACAATATTATACAGTAATATACAGATAAACTGTCACATATTTAATATAATATTCAGATAAACTGTCACATATTTAATATAATATTCAGATAAACTGTCAGTTATTTAATATAATATTCAGATAAACTGTCACATATTTAATATAATATTCAGATAAACTGTCAGTTATTTAATATAATATACAGATAAACTGTCACATATTTAATATAATATTCAGATAAACTGTCAGTTATTTAATATAATATACAGATAAACTGTCAGTTATTTAATATAATATACAGATAAACTGTCACATATTTAATATAATATTCAGATAAACTGTCAGTTATTTAATATAATATACAGATAAACTGTCAGTTATTTAATATAATATTCAGATAAACTGTCACATTTAATATAATAATCAGATAAACTGTCAGTTATTTAATATAATATTCAGATAAACTGTCAGTTATTTAATATAATATTCAGATAAACTGTCAGTTATTTAATATAATATTCAGATAAACTGTCAGTTATTTAATATAATATTCAGATAAACTGTCAGTTATTTAATATAATATACAGATAAACTGTCACATATTTAATATAATATACAGATAAACTGTCACATATTTAATATAATATTCAGATAAACTGTCAGTTATTTAATATAATATTCAGATAAACTGTCAGTTATTTAATATAATATACAGATAAACTGTCAGTTATTTAATATAATATACAGATAAACTGTCAGTTATTTAATATAATATACAGATAAACTGTCAGTTATTTAATATAATATACAGATAAACTGTCAGTTATTTAATATAATATTCAGATAAACTGTCAGTTATTTAATATAATATACAGATAAACTGTCAGTTATTTAATATAATATACAGATAAACTGTCACATATTTAATATAATATTCAGATAAACTGTCAGTTATTTAATATAATATTCAGATAAACTCACATATTTAATATAATATTCAGATAAACTGTCAGTTATTTAATATAATATTCAGATAAACTGTCAGTTATTTAATATAATATTCAGATAAACTGTCACATATTTAATATAATATTCAGATAAACTGTCACATATTTAATATAATATTCAGATAAACTGTCAGTTATTTAATATAATATTCAGATAAACTGTCAGTTATTTAATATAATATTCAGATAAACTGTCAGTTATTTAATATAATATTCAGATAAACTGTCAGTTATTTAATATAATATTCAGATAAACTGTCAGTTATTTAATATAATATACAGATAAACTGTCAGTTATTTAATATAATATTCAGATAAACTGTCACATATTTAATCAACTTAAATCAATAATTGATGAGCCAGTTTTGTGGCATCGTCTTCTTCTTTTTCTTCTCTGATATCTTCATGATCTCATTTAGAGCTGTTTGTTTCTGTCTGATGCTTTTCTGTTTGTTATTATTATATTATTATTATTATTATATTATTATTATTATTATTATATTATTATATTATTATTATAATTATATTATTATTATTATTATTATTATTATTAAAACAGGTTTTGATGGTGGTGCGTCCAGGATCCTAGTTTCGTCTGATAGAGATGTAATTTGATTTGATGGATTATTGATTTGTTTGTGTTTCTGATCATCAACGACTGATGTCAGCTGAATAGTTTTTATTTTCCTCCCTGAACTGAAATCAACTGTTTCTATTGTTTCTATTGTTTTATTGTTTCTATTGTTTCTGTTGTTTTATTGTTTCTGTTGTTTTTGTTGTTTTATTGTTTCTGTTGTTTTTGTTGTTTTATTGTTTCTATTGTTTTTGTTGTTTTATTGTTTCTGTTGTTTCTATTATTTATTTCCTGCAGGTCGCCGGGATGCAGCTTCCCAGGTTATTGCTAGGGTCATGTCTGTGGTTGCTAGGCATTTCTGAGATCTGGACAGCGACCTTTAAGCTGGCTCTGATTGGTCCGTGGTCATGTGATCCTATGTTCTCCCGCGCAATGCCAACAGCGGCGGCCAACCTGGCGTTGTCACGGTTACGGAGCAACAGCGGTCTGAGCAGAGGATACTGGTACGAAGTCAAACTGCTGGATGAGGACTGTTCCACCTCCAAAGGTCAGTGACCTAACAAGGAATTCATCAATTAACTAGTTTAATTAAACTGAAGGTCAGTGATCTAACGAGGAATTCATCAATTAACTTATTTAATTAAACTGAAGGTCAGTGATCTAACGAGGAATTCATCAATTAACTAGTTTAATTAAACTGAAGGTCAGTGACCTAACAAGGAATTCATCAATTAACTAGTTTAATTAAACTGAAGGTCAGTGACCTAACAAGGAATTCATCAATTAACTAGTTTAATTAAACTGAAGGTCAGTGATCTAACGAGGAATTCATCAATTAACTTATTTAATTAAACTGAAGGTCAGTGATCTAACGAGGAGGTCATCAATTAATTTGTTTAATTAAACTGAAGGTCAGTGATCTAACGAGGAATTCATCAATTAACTAGTTTAATTAAACTGAAGGTCAGTGATCTAACGAGGAGGTCATCAATTAACTAGTTTAATTAAACTGAAGGTCAGTGATCTAACGAGGAGGTCATCAATTAACTAGTTTAATTAAACTGAAGGTCAGTGATCTAACGAGGAATTCATCAATTAACTAGTTTAATTAAACTGAAGGTCAGTGATCTAACGAGGAGGTCATCAATTAACTAGTTTAATTAAACTGAAGGTCAGTGATCTAACGAGGAGGTCATCAATTAACTAGTTTAATTAAACTGAAGGTCAGTGATCTAACGAGGAGGTCATCAATTAACTAGTTTAAACTGAAGGTCAGTGATCTAACGAGGAGGTCATTAAATAACTAGTTTAATTAAACTGAAGGTCAGTGATCTAACGAGGAGGTCATCAATTAACTAGTTTAATTAAACTGAAGGTCAGTGATCTAACGAGGAGTTCATCAATTAACTAGTTTAATTAAACTGAAGGTCAGTGATCTAACGAGGAGGTCATCAATTAACTAGTTTAATTAAACTGAAGGTCAGTGATCTAACGAGGAGGTCATCAATTAACTAGTTTAATTAAACTGAATGTCAGTGATCTAACGAGGAGTTCATCGATTAACTTATTTAATTAAACAGAATCATTAGATCGTGATATGACGGGGCGGAGCTGGTCGTCCTTTAACCACCAGGTTCGATTCTTTCTGCATGTCCAAGAGTCTTTGAGCAAGGCACTGAACCCCAAACTGCTCCTAATGACGAGGGTTCAATTCACATTTATCAACCTGTATGTATACGACCACTCCAATGAAGTTAAAGTCATATAAAATATATCGATTAAACCTGTTTTAGAACAACTGCATGTATATGACCACTCTATACTAAAGTTATAGTTGTATAAAATATATAGACTAAACCTGTTATATGACATTAATTCCAATGATGACTGTTGATATCTCACCTGTGACTCTTCTTCTGTGGTTTTCAGCTCTGACAGAACTGGGGGACATGGATGGCTATGGCCACGCCTACATTGGACCCTTCAACCCCGCCCTCTGTCATGCTGCCTCCTTATTGGCTCAGCACTGGGAGGCGGGGCTTGCCTCTCCAGGCTGTCTGGATGCTGATTGGCCGAACCTACCGCCCGTCACTCCGCCCAGCAAAGTCCTGTTCACAGTGCTCAGGTTCTTCCGCTGGGCGCATGTCGCAGTCATCTCAGGTGAGGAGTTGATGTCACTGCCGGGGCGTGGTCTATAATGAGGAGATGATGTCACTGCAGGGGCGTGGTCTATAATGAGGAGGTGATGTCACTGCAGGGGCGTGGTCTATAATGAGGAGATGATGTCACTGCAGGGGCGTGGTCTATAATGAGGAGGTGATGTCACTGCAGGGGCGTGGTCTATAATGAGGGTGTGATGTCACTGCAGGGGCGTGGTCTATAATGAGGAGGTGATGTCACTGCAGGGGCGTGGTCTATAATGAGAAGATGATGTCACTGCAGGGGCGTGGTCTATAATGAGGAGGTGATGTCACTGCAGGGGCGTGGTCTATAATGAGGAGATGATGTCACTGCAGGGGCGTGGTCTATAATGAGGAGATGATGTCACTGCAGGGGCGTGGTCTATAATGAGGAGGTGATGTCACTGCAGGGGCGTGGTCTATAATGAGGAGGTGATGTCACTGCAGGGGCGTGGTCTATAATGAGGAGGTGATGTCACTGCAGGGGCGTGGTCTATAATGAGGAGATGATGTCACTGCAGGGGCGTGGTCTATAATGAGGAGGTGATGTCACTGCAGGGGCGTGGTCTATAATGAGGAGATGATGTCACTGCAGGGGCGTGGTCTATAATGAGGAGGTGATGTCACTGCAGGGGCGTGGTCTATAATGAGGAGGTGATGTCACTGCAGGGGCGTGGTCTATAATGGGGAGGTGATGTCACTGCAGGGGCGTGGTCTATAATGAGGAGGTGATGTCACTGCAGGCGTGGTCTATAATGAGGAGGTGATGTCACTGCAGGGTCTATAATGAGGAGGTGATGTCACTGCAGGGGCGTGGTCTATAATGAGGAGATGATGTCACTGCAGGGGCGTGGTCTATAATGAGGAGGTGATGTCACTGCAGGGGCGTGGTCTATAATGAGGAGGTGATGTCACTGCAGGGGCGTGGTCTATAATGGGGAGGTGATGTCACTGCAGGGGCGTGGTCTATAATGAGGAGGTGATGTCACTGCAGGGGCGTGGTCTATAATGAGGAGGTGATGTCACTGCAGGGGCGTGGTCTATAATGAGGAGGTGATGTCACTGCAGGGGCGTGGTCTATAATGAGGAGATGATGTCACTGCAGGGGCGTGGTCTATAATGAGGGTGTGATGTCACTATCTGTTAATCGTCTCTCACTTTGTCCTTCCTCTTCCTGATTGGTCATCAGCTCCATCCGACCTATGGGAGAGCACCGGACAGGAAGTGGCCTCGGCGCTCAGAGCTCTGGGCCTGCCGATTGGTCCGGTAGTTACCATGGAAACAAAGAACAAGGGCGGACCTCGGGAGGCGCTCAGAGCGATCAGAGAGGCTGACAAGGTCAAAGGTCAGAGCTGAAAGATGAACTGAGACTGAAGTGTGATTATGTCTCTAGATGTAATCTGACACATTTAATCCTCCAGATTATCATCAGATTAAGTGGTGGACACTGCTCGCGTGAGGCCCGCATGAGGCTCGCGTGGCGGCTTGTTTTTTATTTCGGCGTCCATGTTAACAGGTTCGAGTGGACACACTGCCCGCATGAGACGCACGTCAGACGCACGTCAGACGCACGTCTATTTTATAGAATAGAAGGCTCGCCTATTTTACACGCTCGCGTCTCGCGTCTCGGCTGCATGTCCCAGCAGCAACAGACAGTGAAGGTGATCTATTGACAGTATATGAACATCATATCAGCAACATAACACAGTTTCCATGTCTAGACATCTGTAGAATATGTCACAGACAGTGAAGGTGATCTAGTGACTGTATATTAACTTCATACCAGCAAGACTTTACTGCAGTTTCGAGGTTTATCTGTAGAATATGTTACGGAGATGAAAAAAAGTAAAGTTAAGTAAATTTATTTTTAAATCAACACTTCCTGCTCTCATTTCAAAATAAAAGCCCTCAGGCGTTTTTTCTATAGACAGAATCCCTTCATTAGTTAACACGAGGCTTTTATTCTGAAATATGAGCAGTCAGTGCTGTGGAACACGCAGTCACTTTGAGAGCTCCAAGAATTGATAAAGTTTGGGGTTTAAATCAGCACTTCCTGCTTTCATTTCAAAATAAAAGCCCTAAAGTGGGTTTTCTTTGCACAGAATTCCTTCATTTGTTAACACGAGGCTTTTATTCTGAAATATGTGCCGGACAGTGATGTGGAACAAGCAGTGACTTGGAAACCATCATAAGTGAATACAGTACGGAGTTTTAATTGTGGATTATTACTATTATTTACTAATTACCACACGTTACTGAACCCTTCTCTGTCTAACATAAATATAAATTATATTTATCATGAAGTTAAATGGCCATTAAAAGGCAAACTTTATTCAGAAAGAAAGAGCTGACAGCAGCAGCAGAAACACAGCTGACAGGTAGCCAACAAGCAGCCAACAAGCGTCTAGTGTGAACACCAGACTCCTGCATCACGCAGCCACCACGCCACGTAGACGCCACGTGAGCCTCATGCGGGCAGTGTGCCCACGGCTTTAACATCTAAAACACTTATAACAAATTTATTTCTTGTTTTTCAGTGGTGATAATGTGCATGAGCTCCGTCCTGATTGGTGGAGAGGATCAGAGAGAGCTCCTATTGGCTGCTCTGGACACAGGGATGGTTTCCGACGGTTACGTGTTTATTCCGTACGACGCCCTGCTGTACGCCATGCCGTACCAGGTATATATAATATATACTATACTATACTATATACTCTACAGTTTATTCCGTACGACGCCCTGCTGTACGCCATGCTGTACCAGGTATATATAATATATACTATACTATATACTATACAGTTTATTACGTACGATGCCCTGCTGTACGCCATGCCGTACCAGGTATATATAATATACTATACTATACTATAC
Source organism: Sebastes schlegelii (assembly GCA_014673565.1). NCBI lineage: Eukaryota > Metazoa > Chordata > Actinopteri > Perciformes > Sebastidae > Sebastes > Sebastes schlegelii. Next base: position 21,988,834 of record CM025844.1, read on the forward strand.
ACTCTACAGTTTACTCCGTACGACGCCCTGCTGTACGCCATGCCGTACCAGGTATATATAATATACTATACTATACTATACACTCTACAGTTTACTCCGTACGACGCCCTGCTGTACGCCATGCCGTACCAGGTATATATAATATACTATACTATACTATACACTCTACAGTTTACTCCGTACGACGCCCTGCTGTACGCCATGCCGTACCAGGTATATATAATATACTATACTATACTATACACTCTACAGTTTACTCCGTACGACGCCCTGCTGTACGCCATGCCGTACCAGGTATATATAATATACTATACTATACTATATACTCTACAGTTTATTCCATACGACGCCCTGCTGTACGCCATGCCGTACCAGGTATATATAATATACTATACTATACTATATACTCTACAGTTTACTCCGTACGACGCCCTGCTGTACGCCATGCCGTACCAGGTATATATAATATATACTATACTATACTATATACTATACAGTTTATTCCGTACGACGCCCTGCTGTACGCCATGCCGTACCAGGTATATATAATATATACTATACTATACTATATACTATACAGTTTATTCCGTACGACGCCCTGCTGTACGCCATGCCGTACCAGGTAACCGATCACTTTAATACCAAACAGACGGATCGGACTTCATCAAACTGCTGCAGTTCAACACAAAACTCTTTAATAACTCAATATGTATATATACTGTATATAGTATGTAGTACATATACTGTATATATACTGTATACAGTATATATACAGTATATACTGTATAAAGTATATAGTACATAAACTGTATATATACCGACCCCCATAATAATGTTCATGGTTCTCTCGTCTGTCCAATCAGGATGCAGCATTTCCTCAGCTGACCAATAGCACGCGGCTTCGCCACGCCTACAGCTCCGTTCTGACCGTTACCATGGCGTCCGACCGGAGTTTCTACGAAGCTTTTCGTCAGGCGCAAATCAACCGCGAGATCCGGTCGGCCGTGGCCGCCACCGAGGTAAATACACAACTACGACTACACAGCAACTAGTACTACACAACAAAAAACAACATTTACTCAACATGTAAAAATAAAAACAAAACTTTATCTGTTGATTTGAGATGAATTTATATATATTATATTATATTTATATTATATATAGATGAATTTAGATGAATGAATAAATCAAATCAAAGTTAAAACTATTGAAATGTAATGAAGTGTAAATGAATGATGAAAGTATTGTACTGTGTTTTCGTCTGCAGGTGTCTCCGGTCTTTGGGACCATCTTTAACATGGTGTACTTCGTTGCTAAGGCGGTGGAGGAGCGTCGTCAGGCGGGGGGCGGGAACTGGGTGACAGGCAATCAGCTCGTCCAATCAGATGGAGGCTTTGATTTCCAGGGTTTCAATCAGGTCAGAAACATTTCAACATTTAACTCAAATAATACATTTAAATACATTATTATACTATACTATACTATACTATACTATACTATACTATACTATAATATACTATACTATAATATACTATACTATACTATATATACTATACTATACTATACTATACTATAATATACTATACTATAATATACTACACTATACTATACTATACTATATAATATACTATACTACACTATACTATACTATACTATACTATACTATACTATACTATAATATACTATACTACACTATACTATACTATACTATACTATAATATACTATACTATACTATACTATACTATACTATAACACTATACTATACTATACTATAATATACTATAATATACTATACTACACTATACTATACTATACTATATATACTATACTATACTATAAAACTATACTATACTATACTATACTATATATACTATACTATATATTATACTATACTATATATATTATACTATACTATATATACTATATATATACTATACTATATATACTATACTATATATATACTATACTATAAAGCTATATATATACTATACTACAAAGCTATATATACTATACTATACATATATACTTTACTATACTATACTATATATATACTTTACTATACTACACTATAATATACTATACTATATATATACACTTTACTATACTATACTACACTATAATATACTATACTATATATACACTATACTATATATACCATATATACACTTTACTATACTATACTATATATACACACTATATATATACACACTATACTATATATACTATACTATATATACACTATACTATATATATTATACTACACTATAATATACTATATATATACTTTACTATACTATATATGTACTATACTATATATATATACTATATATATACACTTTACTATACTATATATACACTATATATACTATACTATATATACTATACTATATATACTATGCTATATATACTATACTATATATACTATACTATATATACTTTACTATACTATACTACACTACAATATACTATACTATACTATATATATATACTATACTATACTATAAACGCTGGTTCACTGAATTCATTTAAAAATTTAACACAAATAATACATTTAAATACATTATTATACTATACTATATATTATATATTATACTATACTATACTATACTATAAACTGTATATAGTATAAACGCTGGTTCCCTGAATGGAGGTGACATGAGACCTGAAGACTGAAACCTCACATTAAGTTTTATTTGGTTGAATCCGTCACATCGTGGAGCTCAGAGCTCGACGTAGTTAAACCTCAGAGATTAGAAGATGTCCCTAACCCTATATATTCTATATTCTATACATTCTATATATTATATTCTATATTCTATACATTCTATATATTATATATTCTATATTCTATACATTCTATATATTATATATTATATATTCTATACATTATATATTATATATTCTATACATTCTATATATATTATATATTCTATACATTCTATACATTCTATATATTATATATTCTATACATTATATATCTATACATTCTATATATTATATATTCTATATATTCTATACATTCTATATTCTATACATTCTATATATTATATATTCTATACATTCTATATATTATATATTCTATACATTCTATACATTATATATTCTATACATTCTATATATTATATATTCTATACATTCTATATATTATATATTATATATTCTATACATTCTATATATTATATATTCTATACATTCTATATATTATATATTCTATACATTCTATATATTATATATTCTATACATTCTATATATTATATATTCTATATATTCTATATATTCTATATTCTATACATTCTATATATTATATTCTATATTCTATACATTCTATATATTATATATTCTATACATTCTATATATTATATATTCTATATTCTATACATTCTACATTTATATATATCTATCATCAGTCCGTTCCTGCAGAGGTCCCACTCCTCCTGTTTGTAAACACTTTCTATTTTAGTGACATCATCAGTCACATGATGAACCGATGATGATGAGCACGAGGAGGAAGATGTTGTCAGCTCCAGTTTCATCACCTCCTCTCTTCTTCTCTTGTTCTTTTCTTCTTCTCTTCTCTTCTTCTTCTTCTCTTCTTCTCTCTTCTCTTCTTCTTCTCTCTTCTTCTTCTCTTCTTCTTCTTCTTCATCTCTTCTCTTTTCTTTTTATCCTCTCTTCTTTTTCTCCTCTTCTTCTTCTCTTCTCTTCTTCTTCTCTTCTTTTCTTCTTCTTCTTCATCTCTTCTCTTCTCTTCTTCTCTTCTCTTCTTCTTCTTCTTCTCTTCTTCTTCTCTCTTCTTCTTCTCCTCTTCTTCTTCTCTTCTCCTTCTCTTCTCTTCTTCTTCTTCTCTTCTTTTCTTCTTC
>CM025844.1:21995294-22077163 GCA_014673565.1 Sebastes schlegelii
CCATGATGATCTCTGTTAGGACGTCAGCGGCGTCCACCATGACGCCGTCCACCATGATGATCTCTGTTAGGACGTCAGCGGCGTGTCCATGACGCCGTCCACCATGATGATCTCTGTTAGGACGTCGGCGGCGTCCACCATGACGCCGTCCACCATGATGATCTCTGTTAGGACGTCGGCGGCGTGTCCATGACGCCGTCCACCATGATGATCTCTGTTAGGACGTCGGCGGCGTCCACCATGACGCCGTCCACCATGATGATCTCTGTTAGGACGTCAGCGACGTCCACCATGACGCCGTCCACCATGATGATCTCTGTTAGGACGTCAGCGGCGTCCACCATGATGATCTCTGTTAGGACGTCAGCGGCGTCCACCATGATGATCTCTGTTAGGACGTCGGCGGCGTGTCCATGACGCCGTCCACCATGATGATCTCTGTTAGGACGTCGGCGGCGTGTCCATGACGCCGTCCACCATGATGATCTCTGTTAGGACGTCAGCGGCGTCCACCATGACGCCGTCCACCATGATGATCTCTGTTAGGACGTCAGCGGCGTCCACCATGACGCCGTCCACCATGATGATCTCTGTTAGGACGTCAGCGGCGTCCACCATGATGATCTCTGTTAGGACGTCAGCGGCGTGTCCATGACGCCGTCCACCATGATGATCTCTGTTAGGACGTCAGCGGCGTCCACCATGACGCCGTCCACCATGATGATCTCTGTTAGGACGTCGGCGGCGTGTCCATGACGCCGTCCACCATGATGATCTCTGTTAGGACGTCAGCGGCGTCCACCATGACGCCGTCCACCATGATGATCTCTGTTAGGACGTCAGCGGCGTCCACCATGACGCCGTCCACCATGATGATCTCTGTTAGGACGTCAGCGGCGTCCACCATGACGCCGTCCACCATGATGATCTCTGTTAGGACGTCGGCGGCGTGTCCATGACGCCGTCCACCATGATGATCTCTGTTAGGACGTCGGCGGCGTCCACCATGACGCCGTCCACCATGATGATCTCTGTTAGGACGTCGGCGGCGTGTCCATGACGCCGTCCACCATGATGATCTCTGTTAGGACGTCAGCGGCGTCCACCATGACGCCGTCCACCATGATGATCTCTGTTAGGACGTCGGCGGCGTGTCCATGACGCCGTCCACCATGATGATCTCTGTTAGGACGTCAGCGGCGTCCACCATGACGCCGTCCACCATGATGATCTCTGTTAGGACGTCAGCGGCGTCCACCATGACGCCGTCCACCATGATGATCTCTGTTAGGACGTCGGCGGCGTGTCCATGACGCCGTCCACCATGATGATCTCTGTTAGGACGTCAGCGGCGTCCACCATGACGCCGTCCACCATGATGATCTCTGTTAGGACGTCGGCGGCGTGTCCATGACGCCGTCCACCATGATGATCTCTGTTAGGACGTCGGCGGCGTCCACCATGACGCCGTCCACCATGATGATCTCTGTTAGGACGTCAGCGGCGTGTCCATGACGCCGTCCACCATGATGATCTCTGTTAGGACGTCGGCGGCGTCCACCATGATGATCTCTGTTAGGACGTCGGCGGCGTCCACCATGACGCCGTCCACCATGATGATCTCTGTTAGGATGTCGGCGGCGTCCACCATGACGCCGTCCACCATGATGATCTCTGTTAGGACGTCAGCGGCGTCCACCATGACGCCGTCCACCATGATGATCTCTGTTAGGACGTCGGCGGCGTGTCCATGACGCCGTCCACCATGATGATCTCTGTTAGGACGTCAGCGGCGTCCACCATGACGCCGTCCACCATGATGATCTCTGTTAGGACGTCGGCGGCGTGTCCATGACGCCGTCCACCATGATGATCTCTGTTAGGACGTCGGCGGCGTCCACCATGACGCCGTCCACCATGATGATCTCTGTTAGGACGTCGGCGGCGTGTCCATGATGCCGTCCACCATGATGATCTCTGTTAGGACGTCGGCGGCGTCCACCATGATGATCTCTGTTAGGACGTCGGCGGCGTCCACCATGACGCCGTCCACCATGATGATCTCTGTTAGGATGTCGGCGGCGTCCACCATGACGCCGTCCACCATGATGATCTCTGTTAGGACGTCGGCGGCGTCCACCATGACGCCGTCCACCATGATGATCTCTGTTAGGACGTCGGCGGCGTGTCCATGACGATCTCTGTTAGGACGTCAGCGGCGTCCACCATGACGCCGTCCACCATGATGATCTCTGTTAGGACGTCAGCGGCGTCCACCATGACGCCGTCCACCATGATGATCTCTGTTAGGACGTCAGCGGCGTCCACCATGACGCCGTCCACCATGATGATCTCTGTTAGGATGTCGGCGGCGTCCACCATGACGCCGTCCACCATGATGATCTCTGTTAGGACGTCGGCGGCGTGTCCATGACGCCGTCCACCATGATGATCTCTGTTAGGACGTCAGCGGCGTCCACCATGACGCCGTCCACCATGATGATCTCTGTTAGGACGTCAGCGACGTCCACCATGACGCCGTCCACCATGATGATCTCTGTTAGGACGTCGGCGGCGTGTCCATGACGCCGTCCACCATGATGATCTCTGTTAGGACGTCGGCGGCGTCCACCATGACGCCGTCCACCATGATGATCTCTGTTAGGACGTCGGCGGCGTCCACCATGACGCCGTCCACCATGATGATCTCTGTTAGGACGTCGGCGGCGTGTCCATGACGCCGTCCACCATGATGATCTCTGTTAGGACGTCAGCGGCGTCCACCATGACGCCGTCCACCATGATGATCTCTGTTAGGACGTCGGCGGCGTCCACCATGACGCCGTCCACCATGATGATCTCTGTTAGGACGTCGGCGGCGTCCACCATGACGCCGTCCACCATGATGATCTCTGTTAGGACGTCGGCGGCGTCCACCATGACGCCGTCCACCATGATGATCTCTGTTAGGACGTCAGCGGCGTGTCCATGACGCCGTCCACCATGATGATCTCTGTTAGGACGTCGGCGGCGTCCACCATGACGCCGTCCACCATGATGATCTCTGTTAGGACGTCGGCGGCGTCCACCATGACGCCGTCCACCATGATGATCTCTGTTAGGACGTCGGCGGCGTGTCCATGACGCCGTCCACCATGATGATCTCTGTTAGGACGTCGGCGGCGTGTCCATGACGCCGTCCACCATGATGATCTCTGTTAGGACGTCAGCGGCGTCCACCATGACGCCGTCCACCATGATGATCTCTGTTAGGACGTCAGCGACGTCCACCATGACGCCGTCCACCATGATGATCTCTGTTAGGACGTCAGCGGCGTCCACCATGACGCCGTCCACCATGATGATCTCTGTTAGGACGTCAGCGGCGTCCACCATGACGCCGTCCACCATGATGATCTCTGTTAGGACGTCAGCGGCGTCCACCATGACGCCGTCCACCATGATGATCTCTGTTAGGACGTCAGCGACGTCCACCATGACGCCGTCCACCATGATGATCTCTGTTAGGACGTCGGCGGCGTGTCCATGACGCCGTCCACCATGATGATCTCTGTTAGGACGTCAGCGGCGTCCACCATGACGCCGTCCACCATGATGATCTCTGTTAGGACGTCGGCGGCGTCCACCATGATGATCTCTGTTAGGACGTCAGCGGCGTCCACCATGACGCCGTCCACCATGATGATCTCTGTTAGGACGTCAGCGGCGTCCACCATGACGCCGTCCACCATGATGATCTCTGTTAGGACGTCGGCGGCGTGTCCATGACGCCGTCCACCATGATGATCTCTGTTAGGACGTCAGCGGCGTCCACCATGACGCCGTCCACCATGATGATCTCTGTTAGGACGTCAGCGGCGTCCACCATGACGCCGTCCACCATGATGATCTCTGTTAGGACGTCGGCGGCGTCCACCATGACGCCGTCCACCATGATGATCTCTGTTAGGACGTCAGCGGCGTCCACCATGACGCCGTCCACCATGATGATCTCTGTTAGGACGTCAGCGGCGTCCACCATGACGCCGTCCACCATGATGATCTCTGTTAGGACGTCAGCGGCGTCCACCATGACGCCGTCCACCATGATGATCTCTGTTAGGACGTCAGCGGCGTGTCCATGACACCGTCCACCATGATGATCTCTGTTAGGACGTCAGCGGCGTCCACCATGACGCCGTCCACCATGATGATCTCTGTTAGGACGTCAGCGGCGTCCACCATGACGCCGTCCACCATGATGATCTCTGTTAGGACGTCGGCGGCGTGTCCATGACGCCGTCCACCATGATGATCTCTGTTAGGATGTCGGCGGCGTCCACCATGACGCCGTCCACCATGATGATCTCTGTTAGGACGTCGGCGGCGTCCACCATGACGCCGTCCACCATGATGATCTCTGTTAGGACGTTGGCGGCGTCCACCATGACGCCGTCCACCATGATGATCTCTGTTAGGACGTCGGCGGCGTCCACCATGACGCCGTCCACCATGATGATCTCTGTTAGGACGTCGGCGGCGTGTCCATGACGCCGTCCACCATGATGATCTCTGTTAGGACGTCAGCGGCGTCCACCATGACGCCGTCCACCATGATGATCTCTGTTAGGACGTCAGCGGCGTCCACCATGACGCCGTCCACCATGATGATCTCTGTTAGGACGTCAGCGGCGTCCACCATGACGCCGTCCACCATGATGATCTCTGTTAGGACGTCGGCGGCGTCCACCATGACGCCGTCCACCATGATGATCTCTGTTAGGACGTCGGCGGCGTGTCCATGACGCCGTCCACCATGATGATCTCTGTTAGGACGTCGGCGGCGTGTCCATGACGCCGTCCACCATGATGATCTCTGTTAGGACGTCGGCGGCGTCCACCATGACGCCGTCCACCATGATGATCTCTGTTAGGACGTCGGCGGCGTGTCCATGACGCCGTCCACCATGATGATCTCTGTTAGGACGTCGGCGGCGTCCACCATGACGCCGTCCACCATGATGATCTCTGTTAGGACGTCGGCGGCGTGTCCATGACGCCGTCCACCATGATGATCTCTGTTAGGACGTCAGCGGCGTCCACCATGACGCCGTCCACCATGATGATCTCTGTTAGGACGTCGGCGGCGTGTCCATGACGCCGTCCACCATGATGATCTCTGTTAGGACGTCGGCGGCGTCCACCATGACGCCGTCCACCATGATGATCTCTGTTAGGATGTCGGCGGCGTCCACCATGACGCCGTCCACCATGATGATCTCTGTTAGGACGTCGGCGGCGTGTCCATGACGATCTCTGTTAGGACGTCAGCGGCGTCCACCATGACGCCGTCCACCATGATGATCTCTGTTAGGACGTCAGCGGCGTCCACCATGACGCCGTCCACCATGATGATCTCTGTTAGGACGTCAGCGGCGTGTCCATGACACCGTCCACCATGATGATCTCTGTTAGGACGTCAGCGGCGTCCACCATGACGCCGTCCACCATGATGATCTCTGTTAGGACGTCGGCGGCGTGTCCATGACGCCGTCCACCATGATGATCTCTGTTAGGACGTCGGCGGCGTGTCCATGACGCCGTCCACCATGATGATCTCTGTTAGGACGTCAGCGGCGTCCACCATGACGCCGTCCACCATGATGATCTCTGTTAGGACGTCAGCGACGTCCACCATGACGCCGTCCACCATGATGATCTCTGTTAGGACGTCGGCGGCGTCCACCATGACGCCGTCCACCATGATGATCTCTGTTAGGACGTCAGCGGCGTCCACCATGACGCCGTCCACCATGATGATCTCTGTTAGGACGTCGGCGGCGTGTCCATGACGCCGTCCACCATGATGATCTCTGTTAGGACGTCAGCGGCGTCCACCATGACGCCGTCCACCATGATGATCTCTGTTAGGACGTCGGCGGCGTGTCCATGACGCCGTCCACCATGATGATCTCTGTTAGGACGTCGGCGGCGTCCACCATGACGCCGTCCACCATGATGATCTCTGTTAGGACGTCGGCGGCGTGTCCATGACGCCGTCCACCATGATGATCTCTGTTAGGACGTCAGCGGCGTCCACCATGACGCCGTCCACCATGATGATCTCTGTTAGGACGTCGGCGGCGTCCACCATGACGCCGTCCACCATGATGATCTCTGTTAGGACGTCGGCGGCGTCCACCATGACGCCGTCCACCATGATGATCTCTGTTAGGACGTCAGCGGCGTGTCCATGACGCCGTCCACCATGATGATCTCTGTTAGGACGTCGGCGGCGTCCACCATGACGCCGTCCACCATGATGATCTCTGTTAGGACGTCGGCGGCGTGTCCATGACGCCGTCCACCATGATGATCTCTGTTAGGACGTCGGCGGCGTCCACCATGACGCCGTCCACCATGATGATCTCTGTTAGGACGTCAGCGACGTCCACCATGACGCCGTCCACCATGATGATCTCTGTTAGGACGTCAGCGACGTCCACCATGACGCCGTCCACCATGATGATCTCTGTTAGGACGTCGGCGGCGTCCACCATGACGCCGTCCACCATGATGATCTCTGTTAGGACGTCAGCGACGTCCCACCATGACGCCGTCCACCATGATGATCTCTGTTAGGACGTCAGCGACGTCCACCATGACGCCGTCCACCATGATGATCTCTGTTAGGACGTCAGCGCCGTCCACCATGATGATCTCTGTTAGGACGTCGGCGGCGTGTCCATGACGCCGTCCACCATGATGATCTCTGTTAGGACGTCGGCGGCGTGTCCATGACGCCGTCCACCATGATGATCTCTGTTAGGACGTCAGCGGCGTCCACCATGATGATCTCTGTTAGGACGTCAGCGGCGTCCACCATGACCGCCGTCCACCATGATGATCTCTGTTAGGACGTCAGCGGCGTGTCCATGAACGCCGTCCACCATGATGATCTCTGTTAGGAACGTCAGCGGCGTCCACCATGATGATCTCTGTTAGGACGTCAGCGGCGTGTCCATGACGCCGTCCACCATGATGATCTCTGTTAGGACGTCAGCGGCGTCCACCATGACGCCGTCCACCATGATGATCTCTGTTAGGACGTCGGCGGCGTGTCCATGACGCCGTCCACCATGATGATCTCTGTTAGGACGTCAGCGGCGTCCACCATGACGCCGTCCACCATGATGATCTCTGTTAGGACGTCAGCGGCGTCCACCATGACGCCGTCATCTCTGTTAGGACGTCAGCGGCGTCCACCATGACGCCGTCCACCATGATGATCTCTGTTAGGACGTCGGCGGCGTGTCCATGACGCCGTCCACCATGATGATCTCTGTTAGGACGTCGGCGGCGTCCACCATGACGCCGTCCACCATGATGATCTCTGTTAGGACGTCGGCGGCGTGTCCATGACGCCGTCCACCATGATGATCTCTGTTAGGACGTCAGCGGCGTCCACCATGACGCCGTCCACCATGATGATCTCTGTTAGGACGTCGGCGGCGTGTCCATGACGCCGTCCACCATGATTGATCTCTGTTAGGACTGTCAGGCGGCGTCCACCATTGACGCCGTCCACCATGATGATCTCGTTAGGACGTGGCGGCGCGTCACATGACGCGTCCACCATGATGATCTCTGTTAGGACGGTCGGCGGCGTCCCACCATGACGCCGTCCACCCATGATGATCTCTGTTAGGACGTCAGCGGCGTCCACCATGACGCCGTCCCCCATGATGATCTCTGTTAGGACGTCGGCGGCGTGTCCATGACGCCGTCCACCATGATTGATCTCTGTTAGGACGTCAGCGGCGTCCACCATGACGCCGTCCACCATGATGATCTCTGTTAGGACGTCGGCGGCGTGTCCCATGACGCCGTCCACCATGAATGATCTCTGTTAGGACGTCGCGGCGTCCACCATGACGCCGTCCACCATTATGATCTCTGTTAGGACGTCGGCGGCGTGTCCATGACGCCGTCCACCATGATGATCTCTGTTAGGACGTCGGCGGCGTCCACCATGATGATCTCTGTTAGGACGTCGGCGGCGGTCACCATGACGCCGTCCACCATGATGATCTCTGTTAGGATGTCGGCGGCGTCCACCATGACGCCGTCCCCCATGATGATCTCTGTTAGGACGTCGCGGCGTCCACCTGACGCCGTCCACCATGATGATCTCTGTTAGGACGTCGGCGGCGGTCCACCATGACGCCGTCCACCATGATGATCTCTGTTAGGACGTCGCGGCGTCCCCATGACGCCGTCCACCATGATGATCTCTGTTAGGACGTCGGCGGCGGTCACCATGACGATCTCTGTAGGACGGTCGGCGGCGTCCACCATGACGCCGTCCACCATGGATGTCTCTGTTAGGACGTCGGCGGCGTCCACCATGACGGCCGTCCACCATGATGATCTCTGTTAGGACGTCGCGGCGTCCACCATGACGCCGTCCACCATGATGATCTCTGTTAGGAAGTCGGCGGCGTGTCCTGACCATATGATCTCTGTTAGGACGTCGGCGGCGTCCACCATGACGCCGTCCACCATGATGATCTCTGTTAGGACGTCAGCGGCGTCCATGATGATCTCTGTTAGGACGTCGGCGGCGTCCACCATGACGCGTCCACCATGATGATCTCTGTTAGGACGTCGGCGGCGTTCCATGACGATCTCTGTTAGGACGTCAGCGGCGTCCACCATGACGCACGTCCACCATGATGATCTCTGTTAGGACGTCAGCGGCGTCCACCATGACGCCGTCCACCATGATGATCTCTGTTAGGACGTCGGCGGCGTGTCCATGACCGATCTCTGTTAGGACGTTCAGCGGCGTCCACCATGACGCCGTCCACCATGATGATCTCTGTTAGGACGTCAGCGGCGTCCACCATGACGCCGTCCACCATGATGATCTCTGTTAGGACGTCAGGCGGCTTCCACCATGACGCCGTCCACCATGATGATCTCTGTTAGGACGTCAGCGGCGTCCACCATGACGCCGTCCACCATGATGATCTCTGTTAGGACGTCAGGCGGCGTGTCCACATGACGCCGTCCACCATGATGATCTCTGTTAGGACGTCAGCGGCGGTCCACCATGACGCCGTCCACCATGATGATCTCTGTTAGGACGTCAGGCGGCGGTCCACCATGACGCCGTCCACCATGATGATCTCTGTTAGGACGTCGGCGGCGTGTCCATGACGCCGTCCACCATGATGATCTCTGTTAGGACGTCGGCGGCGTCCACCATGACGCCGTCCACCATGATGATCTCTGTTAGGACGTCGGCGGCGTCCACCATGACGCCGTCCACCATGATGATCTCTGTTAGGACGTCGGCGGCGTCCACCATGACGCCGTCCACCATGATGATCTCTGTTAGGACGTCGGCGGCGTCCACCATGACGCCGTCCACCATGATGATCTCTGTTAGGACGTCGGCGGCGTTCCACCATGACGCCGTCCACCATGATGATCTCTGTTAGGACGTCGGCGGCGTCCACCATGACGCCGTCCACCATGATGATCTCTGTTAGGACGTCGGCGGCGTGTCCCATGACGCCGTCCACCATGATGATCTCTGTTAGGACGTCGGCGGCGTCCCCATGACGCCGTCCACCATGATGATCTCTGTTAGGACGTCAGCGGCGTCCACCATTGACGGCCGTCCACCATGATGATCTCTGTTAGGACGTCAGCGGACGTCCACCATGACGCCGTCCACCATGATGATCTCTGTTAGGACGTCAGCGGCGTCCACCATGACGCCGTCCACCATGATGATCTCTGTTAGGACGTCAGCGGCGTCCACCATGACGCCGTCCACCATGATGATCTCTGTTAGGACGTCAGCGGCGTCCACCATGACGCCGTCCACCATGATGATCTCTGTTAGGACGTCAGCGACGTCCACCATGACGCCGTCCACCATGATGATCTCTGTTAGGACGTCGGCGGCGTGTCCACCATGACGCCGTCCACCATGATGATCTCTGTAGGACGTCAGCGGCGTCCACCATGACGCCGTCCACCATGATGATCTCTAGGGTCCTTAGGACGTCAGCGGCGTCCACCATGACGCCGTCCACCATGATGATCTCTGTTAGGACGTCAGCGGCGTCCACCATGACGCCGTCCACCATGATGATCTCTGTTAGGACGTCGGCGGCGTGTCCATGACGCCGTCCACCATGATGATCTCTGTTAGGACGTCAGCGGCGTCCACCATGACGCCGTCCACCATGATGATCTCTGTTAGGACGTCAGCGGCGTCCACCATGACGCCGTCCACCATGATGATCTCTGTTAGGACGTCGGCGGCGTCCACCATGACGCCGTCCACCATGATGATCTCTGTTAGGACGTCAGCGGCGTCCACCATGACGCCGTCCACCATGATGATCTCTGTTAGGACGTCAGCGGCGTCCACCATGACGCCGTCCACCATGATGATCTCTGTTAGGACGTCAGCGGCGTCCACCATGACGCCGTCCACCATGATGATCTCTGTTAGGACGTCGGCGGCGTGTCCATGACGCCGTCCACCATGATGATCTCTGTTAGGACGTCAGCGGCGTCCACCATGACGCCGTCCACCATGATGATCTCTGTTAGGACGTCGCGGCGTCCACCATGACGCCGTCCACCATGATGATCTCTGTTAGGACGTCGGCGGCGTCCACCATGACGCCGTCCACCATGATGATCTCTGTTAGGACGTCGGCGGCGTCCACCATGACGCCGTCCACCATGATGATCTCTGTTAGGACGTCGGCGGCGTCCACCATGACGCCGTCCACCATGATGATCTCTGTTAGGACGTCGGCGGCGTCCACCATGACGCCGTCCACCATGATGATCTCTGTTAGGACGTCGGCGGCGTCCACCATGACGCCGTCCACCATGATGATCTCTGTTAGGACGTCGGCGGCGTTCCACATGACGCCGTCCACCATGATGATCTCTGTTAGGACGTCAGCGGCGTCCACCATGACGCCGTCCACCATGATGATCTCTGTTAGGACGTCAGCGGCGGTCCACATGACGCCGTCCACCATGATGATCTCTGTTAGGACGTCAGGCGGCGTCCACCATGACGACCGTCCACCATGATGATCTCTGTTAGGACGTCGGCGGCGTGTCCCCATGACGCCGTCCACCATGATGATCTCTGTTAGGACGTCGGCGCGTGTCCATGACGCCGTCCACCATGATGATCTCTGTTAGGACGTCGGCGGCGTCCACCATGACGCCGTCCACCATGATGATCTCTGTTAGGACGTCGGCGGCGTGTCCCATGACGCCGTCCACCATGATGATCTCTGTTAGGACGTCGGCGGCGTCCACCATGGACGCCGTCCACCATGATGATCTCTGTTAGGACGTCGGCGGCGTGTCCATGACGCCGTCCACCATGATGATCTCTGTTAGGAACGTCAGCGGCGTCCACCATGACGCCGTCCACCATGATGATCTCTGTTAGGACGTCGGCGGCGTGTCCACCATGACGCCGTCCACCATGATGATCTCTGTTAGGACCGGGTCATGACGGATCTCCTGTTAGGACGTCAGGCGGCGCCACCCATGACGCCGTCCACCATGATGATCTCTGTTAGGATGTCGGCGGCGTCCACCATGACGCCGTCCACCATGATGATCTCTGTTAGGACGTCGGCGGCGTGTCCATGACGATCTCTGTTAGGACGTCAGCGGCGTCCACCATGACGCCGTCCACCATGATGATCTCTGTTAGGACGTCAGCGGCGTCCACCATGACGCCGTCCACCATGATGATCTCTGTTAGGACGTCAGCGGCGTGTCCATGACACCGTCCACCATGATGATCTCTGTTAGGACGTCAGCGGCGTCCACCATGACGCCGTCCACCATGATGATCTCTGTTAGGACGTCAGCGGCGTGTCCATGACACCGTCCACCATGATGATCTCTGTTAGGACGTCGGCGGCGTGTCCATGACGCCGTCCACCATGATGATCTCTGTTAGGACGTCAGCGGCGTCCACCATGACGCCGTCCACCATGATGATCTCTGTTAGGACGTCAGCGACGTCCACCATGACGCCGTCCACCATGATGATCTCTGTTAGGACGTCGGCGGCGTCCACCATGACGCCGTCCACCATGATGATCTCTGTTAGGACGTCAGCGGCGTCCATGACGCCGTCCACCATGATGATCTCTGTTAGGACGTCAGCGGCGTCCACCATGACGCCGTCCACCATGATGATCTCTGTTAGGACGTCGGCGGCGTGTCCATGACGCCGTCCACCATGATGATCTCTGTTAGGACGTCAGCGGCGTCCACCATGACGCCGTCCACCATGATGATCTCTGTTAGGACGTCGGCGGCGTCCATGACGCCGTCCACCATGATGATCTCTGTTAGGACGTCGGCGGCGTCCACCTGACGCCGTCCACCATGATGATCTCTGTTAGGACGTCGGCGGCGTGTCCATGACGCCGTCCACCATGATGATCTCTGTTAGGACGTCAGCGGCGTCCACCATGACGCCGTCCACCATGATGATCTCTGTTAGGACGTCGGCGGCGTGTCCATGACGCCGTCCACCATGATGATCTCTGTTAGGACGTCAGTGGCGTCCACCATGACGCCGTCCACCATGATGATCTCTGTTAGGACGTCGGCGGCGTGTCCATGACGCGTCCACCATTGATGATCTCTGTTAGGACGTCAGCGGCGTCCACCATGACGCCGTCCACATGATGATCTCTGTTAGGACGTCGGCGGCGTGGTCCATGACGCCGTCCACCATGATGATCTCTGTTAGGGACGTCAGGCGGCGTCCACCATGACGCCCGTCCACCATGATGATCTCTGTTAGGACGTCGGCGGCGTGTCCATGACGCACGTCACACCATGATGATGCTCTGTGTTAGGCGACGTCAGCTGGCCGTCCAACCATTGACCGCCGTCCCACCATGATGATCTCTAGTTAGGACGTCGGCGGGTCCATGGACGCCGTCCACCATGATGATCCTCTGTTAGGACGTCAGCGGCGGTCCACCATGACGCCGTCCCCATGATGATCTCTGTTAGGACGTCGGGCGTCCACCCATGACGCGTCCCACCATATGTATCTCTGTTAGGACGTCAGCGGACGTCCACCATGACGCCGTCCACCATGATGATCTCTGTTAGGACGTCAGCGGCGTCCACCATGACGCCGTCCACCATGATGATCTCTGTTAGGACGTCAGCGACGTCCACCATGACGCCGTCCACCATGATGATCTCTGTTAGGACGTCGGCGGCGTCCACCATGACGCCGTCCACCATGATGATCTCTGTTAGGACGTCGGCGGCGTGTCCCATGACGCCGTCCACCATGATGATCTCTGTTAGGATGTCGGTGGCGTCCACCATGACGCCGTCCACCATGATGATCTCTGTTAGGACGTCGGCGGCGTGTCCATGACGCCGTCCACCATGATGATCTCTGTTAGGATGTCAGCGGCGTCCACCATGACGCCGTCCACCATGATGATCTCTGTTAGGACGTCGGCGGCGTGTCCATGACGCCGTCCACCATGATGATCTCTGTTAGGATGTCGGTGGCGTCCACCATGACGCCGTCCACCATGATGATCTCTGTTAGGACGTCGGCGGCGTGTCCATGACGCCGTCCACCATGATGATCTCTGTTAGGACGTGGCGGCGTCGGCCGCATGATGATTCTGTTAGGACGCGGCGGGTGTCCATGACGCCGTCCACCATGATGATCTCTGTTAGGACGTGTCCACCATACGCCGTCCACATGTGATTCTGTTAGACTCGGCGGCGTCCACCATGATGATCTCTGTTAGGACGTCAGCGGCGTCCACCATGACGCCGTCCACCATGATGATCTCTGTTAGGACGCAGCGGCGTCCACCATGACGCGTCCACCATGATGATCTCTGTTAGGACGTCGGCGGCGTCCATGACGCCGTCCACCATGATGATCTCTGTTAGGACGTCAGCGGCGTCCATGACGCCGTCCACCATGATGATCTCTGTTAGGACGTCAAGCGCCGTCCACCAATGACGATCTCTGTTAGGACGTCGGCGGCGTCCACCATGACGCCGTCCACCATGATGATCTCTGTTAGGACGTCAGCGGCGTCCACCATGACGCCGTCCACCATGATGATCTCTGTTAGGACGTCGGCGGCGTGTCCATGACGCCGTCCACCATGATGATTCTCTGTTAGGACGTCGCGGCGTCCACCATGACGCCGTCCACCATGATGATCTCTGTTAGGACGTCGGCGGCGTCCACCATGACGCCGTCCACCATGATGATCTCTTTAGGACGTCGGCGGCGTCACCATGACGCCGTCCACCATGATGATCTCTGTTAGGACGTCGGCGGCGTCCACCATGACGCCGTCCACCATGATGATCTCTGTTAGGACGTCGGCGGCGTGTCCATGACGCCGTCCACCATGATGATCTCTGTTAGGACGTCGTCGGCGTCCACCATGACGCCGTCCACCATGATGATCTCTGTTAGGACGTCGGCGCGTCCACCATGACCCGTCCACCATGATGATCTCTGTTGGACTCGGCGGCGTCCACCATGACGCCGTCCACGCATGATGATCTCTGTTAGGACGTCAGCGGCGTCCATGACGCCGTCCACCATGATGATCTCTGTTAGGACGTCGGCGGCGTCCACCATGACGCCGTCCACCATGATGATCTCTGTTAGGACGTCGGCGGCGTCCACCATGACGCCGTCCACCATGATGATCTCTGTTAGGACGTCGGCGGCGTGTCCATGACGCCGTCCACCATGATGATCTCTGTTAGGACGTCAGCGGCGTCCACCATGACGCCGTCCACCATGATGATCTCTGTTAGGACGTCGGCGGCGTCCACCATGACGCCGTCCACCATGATGATCTCTGTTAGGACGTCAGCAGGACAAACTGTCTTCACCAGGCTGAGGAAGCGTTCTACGTCCACTAACTGTCCATCACAGTGAAGCAGAGACAGCAGGAGACGAGTGTGAACTGAACACCAGAGACAGACACGGGGACAGTCTGTCCATCCTGCAGAGTTTTTAACGTCCAACAAACAAAGAGTTTGTCGGATTGTCAAACCGGCCCTGAATCCTCGTCTTCATCAAACCCCCCGACGTGGTTCGTCTGATAACTTTTGTAAATTTCCTAAAAAGACAAACCGACGTTCACCCAGCGGCGACGGAGTAGCCCGGGCTCTAACGTCCTGAAGACCTTACGCATCTCTCTGCAGAGAAAGTCGAGACACAAAACAACCACAAAGAGACACAAAACAACCACAAAGAGACACAAAACAACCACAAAGAGACACAAAATGGCCACAAAGAGACACAAAACAACTACAAAGAGACTCAAATCAACACCAGAGATGAAAAACAACCACAAACAGACACAAAACAACCACAAAGAGACACAAAACAACCACAAAGAGACACAAAACAACCACAAAGAGACACTTAGCCACAGAGATGCATAACGACTACAAAACGGCCACAAAGAGACACAAAATGGCCACAACGACACAAAACAACTACAAAGAGACACAAATCGACCACAGACACAAAACAACCACAAAGAGACACAAAACGGCCACAGCGACACAAAACAACTACAAAGAGACACAAGACAACTACAAAAAAAGAAACAGAAAACAGCCACTAAGAGACTCACAACAACTAGAAAGAGACACTTAACCACAGAGATGCATAACGACTACAAAGAGACACAAAACGGCCACAAAGAGACACAAAACAACTACAGAGAGACACAAAACGTCCACAAAGAGACTCACAACAACTACAAAGAGACAGAAAACTACTACAGAGATGCAAAACAACCACAAAGAGACAAAAAAACAGAGATGCATAACGTCAACAAAGAGACAAAACTACTACAAAGAGACTCAAAACAACTACAAAGAGACACCATGAAGAGTAAATGAACAGATAGTTTTTTGGGATATGATCTTGTCACAACTTCATGAGGAAATGCTTCATTGATTTTGTTTAATATTTTCCTGATATACTAACGGTTCAATCATCTGATTGTTATGGATCTACTATTGGAAACGTACATGTTGAACTGATAACTGTATGTTTGCATGTAGGAAAAAAATCATATTTTTCATGTTCAGTTGGCTGAAAGATTATCAATGTTACATATCAGTTATTAATGAATTCACACTTATTTACCCAATAACTGTTACAATTAGTAATATAATTAGTACTAAATTGCATTTTGGGGTAAATTATTAGGAAAATATGGAACCATAAAATAATGTGTTTCATCTGTTGTTTGTTTGTTTGTTGATTATTAGATAAAAGCTTCTTTATCTGCAGGTTTATGACAAACATCAGTCAGCTGACGGGTTGAAACCCCCCCAGACCCCTCCTCTTCTCTGAGGCCACGCCCACATTCTAGAACACTGGTGCTGGGCCATTGTTAGCACTGTTGCCAGGCAACACGGCGCACCGTCGTCAGGGACAACCAGTCTTTCTCTCTCTCTCTCTCTCTGATAGCAACACCATTACTGAGATGACAAGCCCACACACACACACACACACACACACACACACACACACACACACACACACACACACACACACACACACACACACACACACACACACACACACACACACACACACACACACAGCTTCCATCTTGTGGCGGCACATTTTCACACAAACACAAAAACATATTGTTCATTTTCATGCCTGCTCTCACACATACACACATACACACACACACACACACACACACGCACACACACATGCACACACATACACACACACACACACACACACACACACAGAGTCATATGATGCAATAGCCTGACATCCATACCCCCCCGTCTATCACACTCTCGCTGCTCATCTTTGAATCTTTGAAATCTTTTATTACAATTCAGCACATGAGGAGGTCACAGAGACAGAAGACATGAGGACGAGGACGGACACACGAAAACAAGCGCCTCCTTCCTCCCTCCCAACGCCACCCGGGGGAGGACGGAGGCGCTCGGTTTCAGTTCCCACGGCGAGGCGGGGGAACGTTTTCCTCATGGTACTCCAAAACAAAAAGTAAATGTTTCCAACACGTCTGTGAGCGCTGACGGACGAGTCGTCGGGGTTCAGTCCGTGGTTATCGAGCTCGTAGATGTTCGTAGAGATTTTAGTTGAACAACTAGTCGGCAACGTTTCGACTTTCCAGTAACTCTGTCCTGGTTTCTGAGGATAACCTCAGACCTCACTCAACAGTTTTCAGCGGGACTTTTTCTTCCCAGTAAAAACTATTTACAACGAAGTGAAAGAGCAACTAACTACCTCTCACCGCCACCAGGGGTTCGGCTCGACTCGACTCACTTTTGGAACTTTACTCTACTCGTTTCCCCCCCCTCAGTGTAGACGGGACTCTCGGCTGATCGCCATGGCAACACCACATGAAACTGCCGGGACATCATCTTCATCGTTTCATCGGCAACCAAACAGAGGAACGTCCACACTTTTGTCGTCGAGCAAATAAAGAAAATTGACGTCACTACTCTCGGTTTGTGCAGGATGTCGCATGCTGGCTTGGAACCTTGACCTCGTTGGTGCCAGTAAAAGTACCAGGTATCAGGGACTATCCGCAATGTTAGCTAATGGAAAACCAAAAAAGAGCGTAGAGTCGAGTTGAGTAGAAAGTGGAAATGCAGAATTAGTAAGCACAACTGAACATCACTACATCCTCATTAAGCTAACGGAAATCTGGAGAAAGTCTCAGCAAAACAATTTGAATAGCAAGATCCTTTAAAAAGCCCACAACCAGTAGGCTTTGTTCATGCTCGCGGCGAGGCACCGTGGCGAGCTACGAGCATAAACAAAGGTGTTTATGATGAACGTGTTATTCTGTGCAGAATTCTCCGAAACGCCATAGGGCCTACAAACTAAATATATTGTGAAAAAGCAAGAAGTCAACGAGTGTTACCAAAAGAACGCCATAAACCAAACTTCTCTACGCTGAGGAGGAGCTGTGAGTAACTGTAAACTTCATCGCCTTTATACGATCCCTGGAAAGAAAAGAGTCGTTGGCTGTCTTTCTAACTCAGAGGTGCACAACCAAGCACTTGCGGAGGTTTCGCACTTTACGCACAATACGTGATGATGTCCTTATTGGCTCGCGCACCCTCGCACGAAGGATACCACGGCAAGCATAAACCCGGCTTCAGTTCAGCGTCTCTGGTCAGCCGACGGTTTGATTTGATTCCGTTTTCTCGTTTTTGATGGAGACTTTAACGAAGTTAAACCCAGAAAATGTCTCCATCATGGCGTTCAGTGACTACTTTATCCGTTCTTCAAAACAAGACTTGCTAAGAACTTATTTTTTTATGTAAAGGTATCAAGAACGAATCATTTTGTTTTTTTGGGGGGGGACTCTTGGTACGCATTTAAAAAGGTCCCAGAACATGTCGTGGTTGTTAACTCAAAGTCAGACCCACCGACGTGTTGGAAAATGTCTTTAGTGTGGAATGTTCTGATCCGATCTTGTTCAGTTCAGCTCGGTTCGTTTAGTCCCAGGGTTCAGCTCAGAGCTTCCCAGAAGATCCAAAAGGTTCCCTGTGAGTTCCAGTTTTCCTGTCGGGGTCACCGTGTGGTACAATCTGGACTGATACAAGAAAAGAGGAACTGGTTCTGAACTCTCTTTGAGGGTCCCGGTGAGGGTTTGACCGATACAGACTTTACAAATCTGAAGGTTTGAGGCTGGATGTGCCAATTCAGAGCCAATATTCAAACAGAAATTACAAACCTTCGTTATGCAAATACAAAAATACAACAAAGTGAGTTTTTTTTTTCAGTCTGGAAGTATGACTGCGCCCTGAGAACTTTCCATTGAAATCCAGACAAATTAAAACACGATCAGACGTCTAAGAGCTCCTTTAGGCAGCGGAGTAAAAGAATAAATAAAAGAACCACGAGAAGGGGGTCAGCTCTGGACCATCCAGAGAGTTCAGAAGCAGATCAAGTCGTACCAGCGTGAACACAGCCCAGAAAAAAAATCAATCAAGGTGTCTTTTAAGTTCTTGAGGAGGAGGTAGACAGAAGAGACAGATAACAGTGATGTGGTAATTGTAGTCCTACTGTGGTGAAGCTGTAGTCCTTAATAACAGTCCTGGATCACTTCCTGCTGAGGTCAGTTTGTACTCCCTCTTGTGGTTAAGTGTTTCCTTTGAGGTTAACTTGTCGTCCGGTTTTGGTCAAACTGTTTCTGTGGTCCACGTGAGGCCTGATTCTTCCTGGTTTGGCTACGATGGGGTTTGTGGTTTGCTAGGAGGAGGAAGAAGAGGATGAAGGAGGAGACAGTTTGATCACAGATGGTGAAGGTTGTCGTAGAGGATACAGGTCATATGGGACTTCATCGGTCAACTCAAGACGGTTGTATAATTACCGAGTTGGTAAACTATGTCCATTAAATTTAGTTTTAATCACATTGAACGAGGAGAAGTCTACTTTTATTTGGTTTTCAGGCGCTTCCGTTAAGTGCCGAGTAGGATAAATCTGAGCTTTCCGGCGGAATTCTGATTTGCGTGTTTACGTGAACGCTATTTACAAGTCAGAAACCGATAATCCCAGTCTGAGTCCTTTAATATTGATTATTTGCGGATACCGAGTCTGATCCGACACTTATCTCTACCTAAATCTTGATTAAATATGTATCTTATACATTGAAATAACAGCTGTAGCTACTAAATTTGACACACCTTATTTTTCATGAGCTACTTGATCCAAACAACAGTAGAGTTAAGTAAAGAAAGGATCGGATTTTGATACCGATCCATTAGAATATGCCTGGATCAGCCCGATACTGATCCTTAGGGTCAGCCCGATACGGATCCTTAGGGTTGGCCCCATACCGATCCTTAGGGTTGGCCGGATACCGATCCTTAAGGTTGGCCCGATACGATCCTTAGGGTCGGCCGGATACCGATCCTTAGAGTTGGCCCGATATGGATCCTTTCGCCTGAAACGGATCCTTAGGGTCGGCCCGAAAAGGGTCCTTAGGGTTGTGAGACCAGAAGTCAATGTTGGATTTATTTGTCACGTAACGTCCGTACTTAAGTAACACCACTTCTGTAGTTATTTTAACCTAAACCACCATCTTTTCCTAGACCTAAGTAGTTTCCTGTGAAGTTGGAAGTTTATTTTGAAAAGACTGTGTGTATGTAACGAGCAGAAATTAACACGTAACACAATTAACACAAAAAATGAGGAATAACTTTTCAGATATCATCATCATACGAACCGTCGTATGAGGGTACGTTACCATGATTGTGTTCAATGCTTCCCAAACATAGTAAAAATGTTTTAATGTTTTTGTCTCGATCAAGGCTACATAAGCTACACCGGGCTGAGGTAAACTTCATGTTTGAATGATATCTTACCAAACATTATTCCTCATTTTTGGGGCGTTTTCCTACGAATGTCCAGCAACATGCATCAATTTCTGCTTGTTACATACATACAATCTTTTCAAAATAAACTTCCATCTTCACAGGAAAACTACTTGATTAGGTTTAGGAGAAGATGGTGGTTTAGGTTAAAATAACTCTGGTTAGTGGCGTTACTTAAATACGGAAATTATATGACAAATAAATCAACATTGACTTCTGGCCTCACACGGGGCACCAATATTTGTCTCCTGGTGAAAGTCCGTTTTTTTTTGTTTTTTTTGCCAAATAGCTGTAGCTTGGCTTGCATCTAGACAACCTGTGTGCATCTATATAAGTTTTAAATTTACCTGCAAACAAGTTCAGGAAAATGTGCATTGTTGACATCGTCATGACCAAACTGCCCCCTCTACCTCTGTCCTCCTAGCTGGTTCCCTGTTCCAGTTGAGGTGGGTGGATTTGTAGTCTTAAATAGTCATCCACTCAGTATGAAATTGTAATCCTGCTGCAAAGCACCTGGTTCAAATCCAGAAGTTGTAGTCCTTTTTTTTTAAATTCATCCCAGCTGGATTTATAGTCCATGTGTGATGGTGACTTCCTGTTCGACCTCTGTTGGCGGAGGGAAGGCTAGAAGAACCACCGAAACGCCTCGCCGGTCGGGACAGAGGGCGGCCGCTACGAAGAAGAGACAAAAAACAAAGAAGTGAGAGAGAGAAGTGTTTGTGTCTCTGTGTGTTTAAATGTGTTTTTAGACTTTTAAACGTGTTGTGATAAAGTGATTATCTGGACCTGGACCTGACCAGTGGTTTGAAATGTAAAGTTGGATGCAGAACATGTCACATCATCAGCAAAGGTCAATCAATGTTTTAGTGTAAAGTAGAAATACCTCGAAATTCAGTAATTAAGTACAGTACATGAGTAAATGTACTTTTAGTTGCTTTCCACCACTGATACAAAACTTACAAAGCCACTTTTCTTAGGAGTTGAACATTTGATGCTGAAAACACAAAACATGGATTTATTAACAGAGCTACGCTTCCGCCATTTTGGACTGAAAGCGACTACCAGACGCCAGTAAAACGTCCACCTACAAAGAGCCATACAAAAGTAAAACTAAATTATTTCTATTCTATTGTCATATAGAACAATAAAAATATTATAAATATAATAAGTGCTTTCAATCCAAAATGGCAGCAGCAGCTGTTGCAAGCCCCCAGGAAGTGCGGCGGTCGTCGATCCCAACTTTCGTAGTGGTCAAACGGCGGTGCTACAAACGTCCGTGTCCTTCACGTGATGCCATTCGACCCAAAAAGACTTTTCCCCATAGACTTCCATTGGGAAAGAGACGTCTGTAACTCAGAGGATCATTTATTTTGAGGTGAATCATCTCCCCAGTTCATCAGGTCCTAACAGCTGAATCCAGAGTTATTTACCTTCCTCCGTTCATGTTAATGAGATCCATACCATTGACCATCACATCCTATTACAAAGACTGGAACATTTAATTGGCATTAAAGGAACTGCACTAAGTTGGTTTAAGTCCTATTTATCAGATCGATCTCAGTTTGTACATGTTAACGATGAGTCCTCCATGCACGCCAAAGTTAGTCACGGAGTTCCACAGGGTTCTGTACTTGGACCAATTCTATTTACCTTATATATGCTTCCCTTAGGCAATGTTATTAGAAAACACTCCATAAACTTTCATTATTATGCAGATGATACCCAATTATATCTATCAATCAAGCCAGACGAAACAAACCAGTTAACTAAACTTCAAGCATGCCTTAAGGACATAAAAACCTGGATGACCTGCAATTTCCTGATGTTAAACTCAGACAAAACTGAAGTTATTGTATTAGGCCCTGAGCACCTCCGAAACAAATGATCTAATGATATAGTTACTTTAGATGGCATTGCCCTGACCTCCAGCACCACCGTAAGGAATCTGGGAGTTGTCTTCGACCAGGATATGTCCTTTAACTCTCACATAAAACAAACCTCACGGACTGCCTTCTTTCATCTACGTAACATTGCGAAGATCAGGCACATCCTGTGTCAAAATGATGCAGAAAAATTAGTCCATGCATTTGTTACCTCTAGACTCAATTACTGCAATTCCTTATTATCAGGCTGCTCCAATAAGTCTCTTAAGACTCTCCAGTTGATCCAGAATGCTGCAGCACGTGTACTGACCAGAACTAGAAAAAGAGATCATATTACGCCTGTATTAGCTTCTCTGCACTGGCTGCCTGTAAAATGCAGAATAGAATTTAAAATCGTCCTCCTAACCTACAAAGCGCTAAACGGTCAGGCCCCATCATATCTTAAAGAGCTCATAGTACCCTACTACCCCACTAGAGCACTGCGCTCATAGAATGCAGGGTTACTTGAGGTTCCTAGAGTCTCCAAAAGTAGAATGGGAGCAAGAGCTTTCAGCTATCAAGCTCCTCTTCTGTGGAACCAGCTCCCAGTTTCAGTCCGGGAGGCAGACACCCTCTCTACATTTAAGAGTAGGCTAAAGACTTTCCTCTTTGATAACGCTTATACTTAAGCTGCTATAGGCCTAGACTGCCGGGGGACTTCCTATGACACACTGTCATAAGGAACTTCCTATGACACACAGAGCTCCCCTCTCCTTCTGGATATACTCATGTCCCATGTCCATGTTGTTACTAACTTCATTCCTTCCTGGGAGTCCTTGTGCCTCCTTGTCTCGCAGCTAACCGTGGAGCGGGGTCACACCTGGAGCGAGGTTATACCTGGAGCGGGATCACACCTGGAGCGAGGTTATACCTGGAGCATGGGTACACTTGGAGCGGGGTTTCACCTGGATCTTGGTGGTCTCCGGTACTGTGGCTGCATCTGCTGCCGCGTCGGTGCCTGCTTGACACCAACTGCTACCATCCCTAATTAACTACGTCTGTACGAGGGACTACCAAAGCTAACGAGGGATTTCCAACACCTAGTGACAATGTGGCAGCCTGGAGAATAACACTTCTCAATCACTGCCAAAGACATCAAGAGCTCCCAGCAAGCATGCTGATGCTGCAGGAACCAACGCACGGGCATCGATCGCAGGGACGTCCCACACCAACACACATGGACGTACTGAGGAGAGATGCTGGACAGTGCTGGCTTTCCGATAGTTGTTATCACTCTTTCCATCCACCACTATTGGTTTTGTGTTATCAGTCCTACTTGTATTAGCTATTACAGCTGCTAGACTGCTATTGTGGCTGCTTCTCTCTCTCTCTCTCTCTCTCTCTCTCTCTCTCTCTCTCTCTCTCTCTCCATCTATCTATCCCCCCAGCCGGTCTCGGCAGATGGGCGCCCGCCCTGCTCCCGGTTCTGCTCCAGGTTTCTTCCCAGTAATCGGGGAGTTGTTCCTGGCCACAGTGCGCTTGGTGGATTCTGTTGGGTCTCTAAACTCTGGTGTACGGTCATGGACCTGCTCTATATATAAAGCGTCTTGAGATAACTTCTGTTGTGATTTGACGCTATACAAAAATAAATTGATTTGATTTGATTTGATACCGAGGCTGAAGCGCCAAGCCATGACGACGGCGTGACGTTGGGACCTCGTGACCGAGTCATGTGACTGCGCATGCGCATGTTCCATATAGCTGAAGATACGGGTACTCTTCCAGACGGAAGTCGAGCCGTTTGGGCTTCATGCTCCACTGAGCAACTCTCAGAGGAATGAACAGAGCCCCGCCTCCAACGCTGGATCCAGTTCTCTAAATACATCCATGTCTACGCCAGTAAAACCTCCGGCTACAAAGTGAAACTAAAACTAAATAATTTCTATTCTGTTGTCATATAGAACAATAAAAATATTCTAAATATAATAAGCGTTTTCAATCCGACATGGCGGCAGGTGGCAGAGTTTCGTCTCTTTGCTTCTAAACTCTTTTGGACTAACTGTAGAGAAAACTCCCAGGGTGCTTTGCTGCTCATTTTCACAAAGTAAACTTCATGATTGGCTGAGAGTCTGTCAGGTCGACATCAAAGAGAACGGAGGGATGAGGCAAGAGTGTGAAACCACCTGATAACACACACACACACACACACACACACACACACAGTGTGATGACTCAGATACATTCACATGCATTACAACACACACACACACACACACACACACACTGCTGTCACTATCCTCAACAGGTCCAATTAGTGTGTAATTGAGGGAGATTATGGCTGCTAATTCACACTCACATGCACGCACGCACGCACGTACACGCACGTTTCAGTGTGTGCGTGTTGATGTTGAGGGAATAATTAGTGATAGTTTGTGGATATTCCCACAGGGAGAGAGTGTGTGTGTGTGTGTGTGTGTGTGTGTGTGTGTGTGTGTGAGAGATATATAGAGTCGTCAGTGAGGTCGAACGCTGGTGTCAATGAATTATTGATCGCCACTAATTCTTACTATCACACTCACGCACACACGCACACACACACACACACAGTAGTAGATAACAAATATTCTCCTTCCCGCTCTCTCTACGCATCGTTTTATCACGGAGATTCAGTGGAGACTTGTGTGTGTGTGTGTGTGTGTGTGTGTGTGTGTGTGTTGGCAGCCTGCCAAACCTCAGCGGGGACCGAGCGCTCGCTTTTCACCACCCACCATCTGCACAGCGTTCACACGAACACACTCAGCGGGCTGACTGATGCCTTCCAGCTCGCTGGCAGTCGTCTGGGTTAAGTGAGCCAACACACACACACACACACACACACACACAGGCACGCATGCACGCGCGCACACACACACACACACACACACATACACACGCCTGCACGCACACACAAATACAGGCATGCATGCACGCACACACACATTCACTCACATTCACACACTATCTTGCAAAGACTTTAAAGAAGAGGAAACAACAACCTGTATGTGTGTGTGTGTACTTCCTGTGTGTGTGTACTTCTTGTGAGTGTGTGTACTTCCTGTGTGTGTGTACTTCCTGTGTGCGTGTACTTCTTGTGAGTGTGTGTACTTCCTGTGTGTGTGTACTTCCTGTGTGCGTGTACTTCCTGTGAGTGTGTATACTTCCTGTGTGTGTACTTCCTGTGTGTGTGTACTTCCTGTGAGTGTGTGTACTTCCTGTGTGTGTGTACTTCCTGTGTGTGTGTACTTCTTGTGAGTGTGTGTACTTCCTGTGTGTGTGTACTTCCTGTGTGCGTGTACTTCCTGTGAGTGTGTATACTTCCTGTGTGTGTACTTCCTGTGTGTGTGTATTTTCTGTGTGCGTGTACTTCCTGTGTGTGCGTGTACTTCCTGTGTGCGACCTCACCTCCAGCGCTCCCCCTCCTCCCCCCGGCTTCTTCTTCAGCTCTTCACACTTCCTGAACTTGCAGATCTGGTGACCCGTCTTCCTGTTGCGGCAGGACGAGCAGACGCCGCAGTTGATGAGCCGCCTGCACGGCCCGCACACGCCGCACCGCTTCCTCTTCCTCTTGGCCACCGCGCCCGAGGATGTCCCTGTCGTTGACGACGACGACAAGGCCACGCCCCCGGCCGTCACCCCCGACGACGAGGGCGAGGAGGATGAGGGGCAGGGGGAGGAGTTGGCGTGCTGCTGGCAGTCCGTTAGCGCCCGCTGGCCGCCGGTCATCTGGAAGGCGCTGCCGGCATCTGAGATCCCGCCCCCTGCCGACCCCATCGCCATGACGATGACCCCGGGGGGTAATCCCAGCCCCCCCAGGAAGCTGCTACCCATCACCCCTCCCCCATTGCAGCTCCCGCCCTCCGATAGGCCCATCATGTCCGGGTGGGCGTGTCCCTGTTTGTTCATGACGCCGCAGTCCGCACCGTAAGCAGGGAGGAAGTTCCCGTTGCTCGGTGCCATGGGGTGATGGTGTGCTGCTCCTTGTGTGACAGGAAGTGAGGAGGCAGTGTGTCCGTGTTTTTCAGCTCCTACCCCCTCACTGCTCCCTCCACCCCCTCCTCTTCCCCCTCCCGACCCGCCGCTGCCCTGGTGCATGCTGGTCCCGTGGGGGTGTGATGAGGTCATGTGCCCCGGCGTTGCTGAGGGGTGATGGTGGGGGTGGTGGTGGTGATGCGTCGGGGCGGGTTTGGGCCGCCCCCAGAACATGGCTGCCGGGTGGTTCATGTTCACGTTCATGTTGTCGTGGCAACCCCAGGGCGCCGTCGCCATGGCACCCAGCCTGGCGGCAGCGGGGGGGAACATGGGGGCGGCAGCCGCCAAACGTGCCGCCAGTTTGGCGGACTGAGGGAAGTTTGTGACGTTCATGTTCATGTTGACGTTGGTCTTATAGAAGTTGGCGATGGACGAGCGGTAGCGGTCCATCTCTGTGGTGTAGTCCAGCATCGGAGCGAGGCTCGACACCTGCAACACACACCAGGATCAATATCCACCGGGATCAATATCCACCGGGATCAATATCCACTGGGATCAATATCAGCGGCCAGGAGCAACTTGACCAGTTCTCAATAGCTGAGTTTGAGTCCAACAAGGTATGAGTCCAAGACAAGTCAGAGTCCAACAAGGTATGAGTCCAAGACAAGTTCGAGTCCAACAAGGTACGAGTACAAGACAAGTTTGAGTCCAACAAGGTACAAGTCCGAGACAAGTCAGAGTCCTACAAGGTACGAGTCCAAGACAAGTCAGAGTCCAAGACAAGTCAGAGTCCAACAAGGTACGCGTCCAAGAAAAGTCAGAGTCCAACAAGGTACGAGTACAAGACAAGTTTGAGTCCAACAAGGTACAAGTCCGAGACAAGTCAGAGTCCCACAAGGTACGAGTCCAAGACAAGTCAGAGTCCAAGACAAGTCAGAGTCCAACAAGGTACGCGTCCAAGAAAAGTCAGAATCCAACAAGGTACGAGTCCAAGACAAGTCAGAGTCCCACATGGTACGAGTCCAAGACAAGTCAGAGTCCAACAAGGTACGCGTCCAAGAAAAGTCAGAGTCCAACAAGGTACAAGTCCAAGACAAGTTCGAGTCAAACAAGGTACGAGTCCAAGACAACTCTGAGTCCAAGACAAGTCTGAGTCCAACAAGGTATGGGTCCAAGACAAGTGCAAGACTTCAAAAAAGTGAACTTGAGACCAAGTCCGGACTCAAGTACTACAGCCGTGGATCTAGCCTCGTAATTTTGCTCTCAAAGTTCACCAGATTGATGCATTTCACTTTAAAATGTTCAAAATATTCCGACTCACCTGTCCCTGTCCGCCGTAACCATGGTGATTCGGGTGATGGTGGGAAGGGGCGGAGCTTCTTTGGAGCATCGAGGAGAGGTCGCTCTCCACGCACACGCCGCTTGTCATACCTGACATGACCTCTCACACATGCACGTGCTCGCTCACAGCTGGTCCCGTGTGGTCGACACGTTTCGTTCTGTGAACGAAAACAAAGGATATCATGAAGGTAAAGTTACCTTAGAGTCGTGGTCGGGCCATAGATTCTAACTTACTGATATATCAGAGCCGTGGTCGGGGCCATAGATTGTAACTTGATGATATTTCAGAGCCGTGGTCAGGGTCACAGATTCTAACTTACTGATATATACGAGCCATGGTCGGGGTCATAGACTCTAACTTACTGATATTTCAGAGCCGTGGTCGGGGCCATAGACTCTAACTTCATGATGTTTCAGAGCCATGGTCGGGGTCACAGATTCTAATTTACTGATATTTCAGAGCCGTGGTTGGGGCCATATATTCTAACTTACTGATATTCTAGAGCCATGGTCGGGGCCATAGACTCTAACTTACAGATATTTCAGAGCCGTGGTTGGGGTCACAGATTCTAACTTACTGATATATCAGAGCCGTGGTCGGGGCCATAGATTGTAACTTGATGATATTTCAGAGCCGTGGTCGGGGCCATAGATTGTAACTTACTGATATTTCAGAGCCGTGGTCGGGGCCATAGATTGTAACTTGATGATATTTCAGAGCCGTGGTCGGGGCCATAGATTCTAACTTACTGATATATCAGAGCCGTGGTCGGGGCCATAGATTGTAACTTGATGATATTTCAGAGCCGTGGTCAGGGTCACAGATTCTAACTTACTGATATATACGAGCCATGGTCGGGGTCATAGACTCTAACTTACTGATATTTCAGAGCCGTGGTCGAGGCCATAGACTCTAACTTCATGATGTTTCAGAGCCATGGTCGGGGTCACAGATTCTAATTTACTGATATATCAGAGCCGTGGTTGGGGCCATATATTCTAACTTACTGATATTTTAGAGCCATGGTCGGGGCCATAGACTCTAACTTACAGATATTTCAGAGCCGTGGTTGGGGTCACAGATTCTAACTTACTGATATATCAGAGCCGTGGTCGGGGCCATATATTCCAGCTTACTGATATTTCAGAGCCATGGTCGGGGCCATAGACTGTAACTTACTGATATTTCAGAGCCGTGGTCGGGGCCATAGACTCTAACTTACTGATGTTTCAGAGCCGTGGTCGGGGCCATAGATTCTAAACTACTGATATTTCAGAGCCGTGGTCGGGGCCATAGACTCTAACTTACTGATATTTCAGAGCCGTGGTCGGGGCCATAGATTCTAAACTACTGATATTTCAGAGCCGTGGTCGGGGCCATAGACTCTAACTTACTGATATATCAGAGCCGTGGTCGGGGCCATAGATTCTAAACTACTGATATTTCAGAGCCGTGGTCGGGGCCATAGATTCTAAACTACTGATATTTCAGAGCCGTGGTCGGGGCCATAGAAACTAACTGTCACTAAAGGATCAGTGAGTCAGGCAGACTAACTAGGGGGATGGAGAGATGGTGGACGGCAGGTTAACGAAGAGGATGCAGCGCCTACTGAACCCGACTGACATCACAGCCAACATAACTTCCTGTTGAAACAATGAATGAAACATCACTGCAAACAAACAAAGGAGAAAAGAAAAAGGAAAGCTTTGAAAGATAATAAAGAGTTGCTGCTGAAGTGTCCCTGAGCGAAGCAGCGAATCCCAACCGGCAACTCACAGCAGTTTCCTGCCGTTGTTTCTGACGCAGAGAGATGATTTCAACTAAATGAATCTGTGAACCCGCTGACCTCCGACAGACGATTTTACTGTCAACCGGAAGAAAAGTTCAGTTCTGCTGCTCTGAAGCCATCAATAGACTGACCTCTGACCTCTGACCTCTGTGCACGCACACACTAATAACACAACATTCACTGCCTTTTGTGTGTGTGTGTGTGTGTGAGTGTGTGAGTGAGTGCACGACAGGCTGAAAAAGAGAGGTGTGAATGAGTGTGAAATGTGTGCATGTGTGTAGACGGAAACAGAACGTGCAGCAGCTTCAAGAAAACGAGAGGTCTAGTATGTGTGTGTTGTGTGCACGTGCGTGTGCATGAGCGCAGCCAGTGTGAGAATGTGTGTGTTGGAGTGTGTGTCTCACCCCCCCCCCCCCCCAACCTCCCTCGAGGCGTAACTAATTACCCTGTCTGGTCAACCGGGCCGGCGCGAGCTCCGACAGAAGGTCACGGTGGCCACCGGCCGCGAGGGGAAACGGCTCTCCCACGCGACACATTAACCACCCCCCCCCCCACTACCTCCTCCTCCTCCTACTCCCCCCTCAGGCACACTGCGAGGAAGCTGAGGAGGGAGGGAGGGAGGGAGGGAGGAGGGAGGGAAGGAGGGAGGGAAGGGGGTCAATCAAAAAAAAAAAAAAAGCCGATAACAACCGATAAATACCGTGAACACAGCATGCAGTCCGACAGAGAGGAGGAGAAAACCAGAAGATGGACGGCGCGTGCTGCTGCTACTTACCGGGCCCGCGAGGAGGAGGAGGAGGAGGAGGAAGAGGAGGAGGAAGAGGGTGATGAGGAGAAGAGGAGGAAGGAGGAGAGGAGGAAGAAGAAGACCGTCTGGGAATTAGCCCGCCACGGATCATGGCTGGCGGGGAAGGAGACAGAGAGAGAGAGAGAGGAGGGGTGAGGGTGAGGGGGGGGAGAGGAGCACCGGGAGGGATTTGTCGGTCTGTCGGTACTGAGGAGGAGGAGGAGGAGGAGAAGGAGGAGGAGGAGGAGGAGAGGAGGAGAGGAAGAGGAGGAGAGGAAGAGAGGAGGAAGGGGGGTAACGGATAACGGGGGGCGGATGGATAATCACCTGGGTTTGGCACGAGCGAGCGCGAGGCGGGGAGAGAGAGAGGGGGGAGTTAAATTAGCCAGGTCGAGGCGAGGAGGAAGCGGCGCCGTGGAGACCCTGCAGGGGCGGGAAAAAAACACCACCATGGGAAGAAAGGAGGAGGGGGGGGGGGGTGATAAATAATGGCGGAGGTTATGAACGGATACGTGCGTCGTTCTCGCGACAGAGTGAAGAGAGGGTGGTGGCGGGGGGTACACGCCACGCTGATGTTGATGTAACGGAGAGGGGAGTGTGTGTGTGTGTTTGTGTGTGAGTGTGTGTGTGTGAGTGTGTGTATGAGAGTGTGTGTGTGTGTATGTGTGAGCGTGTGAGTGTGTGTGTGTGTGTGTGTGTGTGTGTGTGTGTGTGTGTCGGCTCGTGCCCTCCGCCGTGTCTACGGCTGTCGGCGGCGCTCGTGGCGGCGTGCCGTGCTGTGCGCGCAGTGTGAGCCGTCTGATTGGCGAGCTGAGGGGAAAACAGGAGGCGTGAGAGGAAGCAGCTGATTGGCTGCCTGCCGTCAACAGAGAGAGAGATAGAGAGAGATAGAGAGAAAGAGAGAGAGATAGAGAGGGAGAGAGAGAGAGAGGGAGAGGGAGAGAGAGAGAGAGAGAGAGAGGGAAGAAGAGAGAGAGAGAGAGAGGGAGAGGGAGAGAGAGGGAGAGAGAGAGAGGGAGAGGGAGAGAGAGAGAGAGAGTGAGAGAGGGAGAGGGAGAGAGAGAGAGAGAGAGAGACAGAGAGAGAGAGGAGAGGGAGAGAGAGTGAGACAAGATGAAATATATATAAATATGTATATATAAATATATACTATTAACTTTAGTTACTTTACAGATTATTAAAACTAAATTAATTTAAAGCTATTAATTATTTTTAATAACACTACTGATATACTTTCATTTTCATGTACTTTTCCCATCTCTTTAATTTATTTATTTCATCTCTTTATATTAAAGTATTTATTTTTATTCACAGTATGGTAGGCTGTTTGTACTTTTACTGTAACAGGGTATTTTTACAGAGTGGTATTAGTACTCATAACAGAGTATAGAGTGGTATTAGTACTCGTAACAGAGTATAGAGTGGTATTAGTACTAGTAACAGAGTATAGAGTGGTATTAGTACTCGTAACAGAGTATAGAGTGGTATAGATTGGTATTAGTACTAGTAACAGAGTATAGATTGGTATTAGTACTCGTAACAGAGTATAGAGTGGTATTAGTACTCGTAACAGAGTATAGAGTGGTAATAGTACTAGTAACAGAGTATAGAGTGGTATTAGTACTAGTAACAGAGTATAGAGTGGTATTAGTACTCGTAACAGAGTATAGAGTGGTATAGATTGGTATTAGTACTCGTAACAGAGTATAGAGTGGTATAGATTGGTATTAGTACTAGTAACAGAGTATAGATTGGTATTAGTACTTGTAACAGAGTATAGAGTGGTATTAGTACTAGTAACAAAGTATAGAGTGGTATAGATTGGTATTAGTACTAGTAACAGAGTATAGAGTGGTATTAGTACTAGTAACAGAGTATAGATTGGTATTAGTACTTGTAACAGAGTATATATTGGTATTAGTACTAGTAACAGAGCATAGATTGGTATTAGTACTAGTAACAGAGTATAGGGTGGTATTAGTACTAGTAACAGAGTAGAGTGGTATTAGTACTAGTAACAGAGTATAGAGTGGTATTAGTACTAGTAACAGAGTATAGATTGGTATTAGTACTAGTAACAGAGTATAGAGTGGTAATAGTACTAGTAACAGAGTATAGAGTGGTATTAGTACTCGTAACAGAGTATAGAGTGGTAATAGTACTAGTAACAGAGTATAGATTGGTATTAGTACTAGTAACAGAGTATAGAGTGGTATTAGTACTCGTAACAGAGTATAGAGTGGTATTAGTACTCGTAACAGAGTATAGATTGGTATTAGTACTTGTAACAGAGTATAGAGTGGTATAGAGTGGTATTAGTACTAGTAACAGAGTATAGATCGGTATTAGTACTAGTAACAGAGTATAGAGTGGTATTAGTACTCGTAACAGAGTATAGAGTGGTATTAGTACTAGTAACAGAGTACAGATTGGTATTAGTACTCGTAACAGAGTATAGAGTGGTATTAGTACTAGTAACAGAGTACAGAGTGGTATTAGTACTCGTAACAGAGTACAGAGTGGTATTAGTACTCGTAACAGAGTATAGATTGGTATTAGTATTAGTAACAGAGTATAGAGTGGTATTAATACTCGTAACAGAGTATAGAGTGGTATTAATACGAGTAACAGAGTATAGAGTGGTATTATTACTAGTAACAGAGTATAGATTGGTATTAATACTAGTAACAGAGTATAGAGTGGTATTAGTACTAGTAACAGAGTATAGAGTGGTATAGATTGGTAATAGAGTGGTATTAGTACTAGTAACAGAGTATAGATTGGTATTAGTACTAGTAACAGAGTATAGAGTGGTATTAATACTAGTAACAGAGTATAGAGTGGTATTAATACTAGTAACAGAGTATAGATTGGTATTAGTACTAGTAACAGAGTATAGAGTGGTATTAGTACTAGTAACAGAGTATAGAGTGGTATAGATTGGTAATAGAGTGGTAATAGTACTTGTAACAGAGTATAGAGTGGTATTAGTACTAGTAACAGAGTATAGATTGGTATTAGTACTAGTAACAGAGTATAGAGTGGTATTAATACTAGTAACAGAGTATAGAGTGGTATTAATACTAGTAACAGAGTATAGATTGGTATTAGTACTAGTAACAGAGTATAGAGTGGTATTAGTACTAGTAACAGAGTATAGAGTGGTATAGATTGGTAATAGAGTGGTAATAGTACTCGTAACAGAGTATAGAGTGGTATTAATACTAGTAACAGAGTATAGAGTGGTATTAGTACTAGTAACAGAGTATAGAGTGGTATTAATACTAGTAACAGAGTATAGAGTGGTATTAATACTAGTAACAGAGTATAGATTGGTATTAGTACTCGTAACAGAGTATAGAGTGGTATTAATACTAGTAACAGAGTATAGAGTGGTATTAGTACTAGTAACAGAGTATAGAGTGGTATTAATACTAGTAACAGAGTATAGAGTGGTATTAATACTAGTAACAGAGTATATAGTGGTATAGATTGGTAATAGAGTGGTAATAGTACTCGTAACAGAGTATAGAGTGGTATTAGTACTCGTAACAGAGTATAGAGTGGTATTAGTACTCGTAACAGAGTATAGAGTGGTATTAATACTAGTAACAGAGTATAGAGTGGTATAGATTGGTAATAGAGTGGTAATAGTACTCGTAACAGAGTATAGAGTGGTATTAATACTAGTAACAGAGTATAGAGTGGTATTATTACTAGTAACAGAGTATAGAGTGGTATTAATACTAGTAACAGAGTATAGAGTGGTATTAGTACTCGTAACAGAGTACAGAGTGGTATTAGTACTCGTAACAGAGTATAGAGTGGTATTAGTACTAGTAACAGAGTATAGAGTGGTATTAATACTAGTAACAGAGTATAGATTGGTATTAGTACAGTAACAGAGTATAGAGTGGTATTAGTACTAGTAACAGAGTATAGAGTGGTATAGATTGGTAATAGAGTGGTAATAGTACTCGTAACAGAGTATAGAGTGGTATTAATACTAGTAACAGAGTATAGAGTGGTATTAGTACTAGTAACAGAGTATAGAGTGGTATTAGTACTAGTAACAGAGTATAGATTGGTATTAGTACTAGTAACAGAGTATAGAGTGGTATTAGTACTAGTAACAGAGTATAGAGTGGTATTAATACTAGTAACAGAGTATAGAGTGGTATTAATACTAGTAACAGAGTATAGATTGGTATTAGTACTCGTAACAGAGTATAGAGTGGTATTAGTACTAGTAACAGAGTATAGAGTGGTATTAATACTAGTAACAGAGTATAGAGTGGTATTAGTACTAGTAACAGAGTATAGAGTGGTATTAATACTAGTAACAGAGTATAGAGTGGTATTAGTATGTAACAGAGTATAGAGTGGTATTAGTACTCGTAAAGAGTATAGAGTGTAATAGTACTAGTAACAGAGTATAGAGTGGTATTAGTACTAGTAACAGAGTATAAGAGTGGTATTAGTACTCGTAACAGAGTATAGAGTGGTATAGATTGGTATTAGTACTCGTAACAGAGTATAGAGTGGTATAGATTGGTATTAGTACTAGTAACAGAGTATAGATTGGTATAGTACTTGTAACAGAGTATAGAGTGGTATTAGTACTAGTAACAAAGTATAGAGTGGTATAGATTGGTATTAGTACTAGTAACAGAGTATAGA
Organism: Sebastes schlegelii; assembly: GCA_014673565.1. NCBI lineage: Eukaryota > Metazoa > Chordata > Actinopteri > Perciformes > Sebastidae > Sebastes > Sebastes schlegelii. The sequence continues at coordinate 22,030,253 of CM025844.1, forward strand.
GTGGTATTAGTACTAGTAACAGAGTATAGATTGGTATTAGTACTTGTAACAGAGTATATATTGGTATTAGTACTAGTAACAGAGCATAGATTGGTATTAGTACTAGTAACAGAGTATAGGGTGGTATTAGTACTAGTAACAGAGTAGAGTGGTATTAGTACTAGTAACAGAGTATAGAGTGGTAATAGTACTAGTAACAGAGTATAGAGTGGTATTAGTCTAGTAACAGAGTATAGATTGGTATTAGTACTAGTAACAGAGTATAGAGTGGTAATAGTACTAGTAACAGAGTATAGAGTGGTATTAGTACTCGTAACAGAGTATAGAGTGGTAATAGTACTAGTAACAGAGTATAGATTGGTATTAGTACTAGTAACAGAGTATAGAGTGGTATTAGTACTCGTAACAGAGTATAGAGTGGTATTAGTACTCGTAACAGAGTATAGATTGGTATTAGTACTTGTAACAGAGTATAGAGTGGTATAGAGTGGTATTAGTACTAGTAACAGAGTATAGATCGGTATTAGTACTAGTAACAGAGTATAGAGTGGTATTAGTACTAGTAACAGAGTATAGAGTGGTATTAATACTAGTAACAGAGTATAGATTGGTATTAGTACTAGTAACAGAGTATAGAGTGGTATTAGTACTAGTAACAGAGTATAGAGTGGTATAGATTGGTAATAGAGTGGTAATAGTACTCGTAACAGAGTATAGAGTGGTATTAATACTAGTAACAGAGTATAGAGTGGTATTAGTACTAGTAACAGAGTATAGAGTGGTATTAGTACTAGTAACAGAGTATAGATTGGTATTAGTACTAGTAACAGAGTATAGAGTGGTATTAGTACTAGTAACAGAGTATAGAGTGGTATTAATACTAGTAACAGAGTATAGAGTGGTATTAATACTAGTAACAGAGTATAGATTGGTATTAGTACTCGTAACAGAGTATAGAGTGGTATTAGTACTAGTAACAGAGTATAGAGTGGTATTAATACTAGTAACAGAGTATAGAGTGGTATTAGTACTAGTAACAGAGTATAGAGTGGTATTAATACTAGTAACAGAGTATAGAGTGGTATTAGTATTAGTAACAGAGTATAGAGTGGTATTAGTACTCGTAACAGAGTATAGAGTGGTATTAGTACTAGTAACAGAGTATAGAGTGGTATTAGTACTAGTAACAGAGTATAGAGTGGTATTAGTACTCGTAACAGAGTATAGAGTGGTATAGATTGGTATTAGTACTCGTAACAGAGTATAGAGTGGTATAGATTGGTATTAGTACTAGTAACAGAGTATAGATTGGTATTAGTACTTGTAACAGAGTATAGAGTGGTATTAGTACTAGTAACAAAGTATAGAGTGGTATAGATTGGTATTAGTACTAGTAACAGAGTATAGAGTGGTATTAGTACTAGTAACAGAGTATAGATTGGTATTAGTACTTGTAACAGAGTATATATTGGTATTAGTACTAGTAACAGAGCATAGATTGGTATTAGTACTAGTAACAGAGTATAGGGTGGTATTAGTACTAGTAACAGAGTAGAGTGGTATTAGTACTAGTAACAGAGTATAGAGTGGTAATAGTACTAGTAACAGAGTATAGAGTGGTATTAGTACTAGTAACAGAGTATAGATTGGTATTAGTACTAGTAACAGAGTATAGAGTGGTAATAGTACTAGTAACAGAGTATAGAGTGGTATTAGTACTCGTAACAGAGTATAGAGTGGTAATAGTACTAGTAACAGAGTATAGATTGGTATTAGTACTAGTAACAGAGTATAGAGTGGTATTAGTACTCGTAACAGAGTATAGAGTGGTATTAGTACTCGTAACAGAGTATAGATTGGTATTAGTACTTGTAACAGAGTATAGAGTGGTATAGAGTGGTATTAGTACTAGTAACAGAGTATAGATCGGTATTAGTACTAGTAACAGAGTATAGAGTGGTATTAGTACTCGTAACAGAGTATAGAGTGGTATTAGTACTAGTAACAGAGTACAGATTGGTATTAGTACTCGTAACAGAGTATAGAGTGGTATTAGTACTAGTAACAGAGTACAGAGTGGTATTAGTACTCGTAACAGAGTACAGAGTGGTATTAGTACTCGTAACAGAGTATAGATTGGTATTAGTATTAGTAACAGAGTATAGAGTGGTATTAATACTCGTAACAGAGTATAGAGTGGTATTAATACGAGTAACAGAGTATAGAGTGGTATTATTACTAGTAACAGAGTATAGATTGGTATTAATACTAGTAACAGAGTATAGAGTGGTATTAGTACTAGTAACAGAGTATAGAGTGGTATAGATTGGTAATAGAGTGGTATTAGTACTAGTAACAGAGTATAGATTGGTATTAGTACTAGTAACAGAGTATAGAGTGGTATTAATACTAGTAACAGAGTATAGAGTGGTATTAATACTAGTAACAGAGTATAGATTGGTATTAGTACTAGTAACAGAGTATAGAGTGGTATTAGTACTAGTAACAGAGTATAGAGTGGTATAGATTGGTAATAGAGTGGTAATAGTACTTGTAACAGAGTATAGAGTGGTATTAGTACTAGTAACAGAGTATAGATTGGTATTAGTACTAGTAACAGAGTATAGAGTGGTATTAATACTAGTAACAGAGTATAGAGTGGTATTAATACTAGTAACAGAGTATAGATTGGTATTAGTACTAGTAACAGAGTATAGAGTGGTATTAGTACTAGTAACAGAGTATAGAGTGGTATAGATTGGTAATAGAGTGGTAATAGTACTCGTAACAGAGTATAGAGTGGTATTAATACTAGTAACAGAGTATAGAGTGGTATTAGTACTAGTAACAGAGTATAGAGTGGTATTAATACTAGTAACAGAGTATAGAGTGGTATTAATACTAGTAACAGAGTATAGATTGGTATTAGTACTCGTAACAGAGTATAGAGTGGTATTAATACTAGTAACAGAGTATAGAGTGGTATTAGTACTAGTAACAGAGTATAGAGTGGTATTAATACTAGTAACAGAGTATAGAGTGGTATTAATACTAGTAACAGAGTATATAGTGGTATAGATTGGTAATAGAGTGGTAATAGTACTCGTAACAGAGTATAGAGTGGTATTAGTACTCGTAACAGAGTATAGAGTGGTATTAGTACTCGTAACAGAGTATAGAGTGGTATTAATACTAGTAACAGAGTATAGAGTGGTATAGATTGGTAATAGAGTGGTAATAGTACTCGTAACAGAGTATAGAGTGGTATTAATACTAGTAACAGAGTATAGAGTGGTATTATTACTAGTAACAGAGTATAGAGTGGTATTAATACTAGTAACAGAGTATAGAGTGGTATTAGTACTCGTAACAGAGTACAGAGTGGTATTAGTACTCGTAACAGAGTATAGAGTGGTATTAGTACTAGTAACAGAGTATAGAGTGGTATTAATACTAGTAACAGAGTATAGATTGGTATTAGTACTAGTAACAGAGTATAGAGTGGTATTAGTACTAGTAACAGAGTATAGAGTGGTATAGATTGGTAATAGAGTGGTAATAGTACTCGTAACAGAGTATAGAGTGGTATTAATACTAGTAACAGAGTATAGAGTGGTATTAGTACTAGTAACAGAGTATAGAGTGGTATTAGTACTAGTAACAGAGTATAGATTGGTATTAGTACTAGTAACAGAGTATAGAGTGGTATTAGTACTAGTAACAGAGTATAGAGTGGTATTAATACTAGTAACAGAGTATAGAGTGGTATTAATACTAGTAACAGAGTATAGATTGGTATTAGTACTCGTAACAGAGTATAGAGTGGTATTAGTACTAGTAACAGAGTATAGAGTGGTATTAATACTAGTAACAGAGTATAGAGTGGTATTAGTACTAGTAACAGAGTATAGAGTGGTATTAATACTAGTAACAGAGTATAGAGTGGTATTAGTATTAGTAACAGAGTATAGAGTGGTATTAGTACTCGTAACAGAGTATAGAGTGGTAATAGTACTAGTAACAGAGTATAGAGTGGTATTAGTACTAGTAACAGAGTATAGAGTGGTATTAGTACTCGTAACAGAGTATAGAGTGGTATAGATTGGTATTAGTACTCGTAACAGAGTATAGAGTGGTATAGATTGGTATTAGTACTAGTAACAGAGTATAGATTGGTATTAGTACTTGTAACAGAGTATAGAGTGGTATTAGTACTAGTAACAAAGTATAGAGTGGTATAGATTGGTATTAGTACTAGTAACAGAGTATAGAGTGGTATTAGTACTAGTAACAGAGTATAGATTGGTATTAGTACTTGTAACAGAGTATATATTGGTATTAGTACTAGTAACAGAGCATAGATTGGTATTAGTACTAGTAACAGAGTATAGGGTGGTATTAGTACTAGTAACAGAGTAGAGTGGTATTAGTACTAGTAACAGAGTATAGAGTGGTAATAGTACTAGTAACAGAGTATAGAGTGGTATTAGTACTAGTAACAGAGTATAGATTGGTATTAGTACTAGTAACAGAGTATAGAGTGGTAATAGTACTAGTAACAGAGTATAGAGTGGTATTAGTACTCGTAACAGAGTATAGAGTGGTAATAGTACTAGTAACAGAGTATAGATTGGTATTAGTACTAGTAACAGAGTATAGAGTGGTATTAGTACTCGTAACAGAGTATAGAGTGGTATTAGTACTCGTAACAGAGTATAGATTGGTATTAGTACTTGTAACAGAGTATAGAGTGGTATAGAGTGGTATTAGTACTAGTAACAGAGTATAGATCGGTATTAGTACTAGTAACAGAGTATAGAGTGGTATTAGTACTAGTAACAGAGTATAGAGTGGTATTAATACTAGTAACAGAGTATAGATTGGTATTAGTACTAGTAACAGAGTATAGAGTGGTATTAGTACTAGTAACAGAGTATAGAGTGGTATAGATTGGTAATAGAGTGGTAATAGTACTCGTAACAGAGTATAGAGTGGTATTAATACTAGTAACAGAGTATAGAGTGGTATTAGTACTAGTAACAGAGTATAGAGTGGTATTAGTACTAGTAACAGAGTATAGATTGGTATTAGTACTAGTAACAGAGTATAGAGTGGTATTAGTACTAGTAACAGAGTATAGAGTGGTATTAATACTAGTAACAGAGTATAGAGTGGTATTAATACTAGTAACAGAGTATAGATTGGTATTAGTACTCGTAACAGAGTATAGAGTGGTATTAGTACTAGTAACAGAGTATAGAGTGGTATTAATACTAGTAACAGAGTATAGAGTGGTATTAGTACTAGTAACAGAGTATAGAGTGGTATTAATACTAGTAACAGAGTATAGAGTGGTATTAGTATTAGTAACAGAGTATAGAGTGGTATTAGTACTCGTAACAGAGTATAGAGTGGTAATAGTACTAGTAACAGAGTATAGAGTGGTATTAGTACTAGTAACAGAGTATAGAGTGGTATTAGTACTCGTAACAGAGTATAGAGTGGTATAGATTGGTATTAGTACTCGTAACAGAGTATAGAGTGGTATAGATTGGTATTAGTACTAGTAACAGAGTATAGATTGGTATTAGTACTTGTAACAGAGTATAGAGTGGTATTAGTACTAGTAACAAAGTATAGAGTGGTATAGATTGGTATTAGTACTAGTAACAGAGTATAGAGTGGTATTAGTACTAGTAACAGAGTATAGATTGGTATTAGTACTTGTAACAGAGTATATATTGGTATTAGTACTAGTAACAGAGCATAGATTGGTATTAGTACTAGTAACAGAGTATAGGGTGGTATTAGTACTAGTAACAGAGTAGAGTGGTATTAGTACTAGTAACAGAGTATAGAGTGGTAATAGTACTAGTAACAGAGTATAGAGTGGTATTAGTACTAGTAACAGAGTATAGATTGGTATTAGTACTAGTAACAGAGTATAGAGTGGTAATAGTACTAGTAACAGAGTATAGAGTGGTATTAGTACTCGTAACAGAGTATAGAGTGGTAATAGTACTAGTAACAGAGTATAGATTGGTATTAGTACTAGTAACAGAGTATAGAGTGGTATTAGTACTCGTAACAGAGTATAGAGTGGTATTAGTACTCGTAACAGAGTATAGATTGGTATTAGTACTTGTAACAGAGTATAGAGTGGTATAGAGTGGTATTAGTACTAGTAACAGAGTATAGATCGGTATTAGTACTAGTAACAGAGTATAGAGTGGTATTAGTACTCGTAACAGAGTATAGAGTGGTATTAGTACTAGTAACAGAGTACAGATTGGTATTAGTACTCGTAACAGAGTATAGAGTGGTATTAGTACTAGTAACAGAGTACAGAGTGGTATTAGTACTCGTAACAGAGTACAGAGTGGTATTAGTACTCGTAACAGAGTATAGATTGGTATTAGTATTAGTAACAGAGTATAGAGTGGTATTAATACTCGTAACAGAGTATAGAGTGGTATTAATACGAGTAACAGAGTATAGAGTGGTATTATTACTAGTAACAGAGTATAGATTGGTATTAATACTAGTAACAGAGTATAGAGTGGTATTAGTACTAGTAACAGAGTATAGAGTGGTATAGATTGGTAATAGAGTGGTATTAGTACTAGTAACAGAGTATAGATTGGTATTAGTACTAGTAACAGAGTATAGAGTGGTATTAATACTAGTAACAGAGTATAGAGTGGTATTAATACTAGTAACAGAGTATAGATTGGTATTAGTACTAGTAACAGAGTATAGAGTGGTATTAGTACTAGTAACAGAGTATAGAGTGGTATAGATTGGTAATAGAGTGGTAATAGTACTTGTAACAGAGTATAGAGTGGTATTAGTACTAGTAACAGAGTATAGATTGGTATTAGTACTAGTAACAGAGTATAGAGTGGTATTAATACTAGTAACAGAGTATAGAGTGGTATTAATACTAGTAACAGAGTATAGATTGGTATTAGTACTAGTAACAGAGTATAGAGTGGTATTAGTACTAGTAACAGAGTATAGAGTGGTATAGATTGGTAATAGAGTGGTAATAGTACTCGTAACAGAGTATAGAGTGGTATTAATACTAGTAACAGAGTATAGAGTGGTATTAGTACTAGTAACAGAGTATAGAGTGGTATTAATACTAGTAACAGAGTATAGAGTGGTATTAATACTAGTAACAGAGTATAGATTGGTATTAGTACTCGTAACAGAGTATAGAGTGGTATTAATACTAGTAACAGAGTATAGAGTGGTATTAGTACTAGTAACAGAGTATAGAGTGGTATTAATACTAGTAACAGAGTATAGAGTGGTATTAATACTAGTAACAGAGTATATAGTGGTATAGATTGGTAATAGAGTGGTAATAGTACTCGTAACAGAGTATAGAGTGGTATTAGTACTCGTAACAGAGTATAGAGTGGTATTAGTACTCGTAACAGAGTATAGAGTGGTATTAATACTAGTAACAGAGTATAGAGTGGTATAGATTGGTAATAGAGTGGTAATAGTACTCGTAACAGAGTATAGAGTGGTATTAATACTAGTAACAGAGTATAGAGTGGTATTATTACTAGTAACAGAGTATAGAGTGGTATTAATACTAGTAACAGAGTATAGAGTGGTATTAGTACTCGTAACAGAGTACAGAGTGGTATTAGTACTCGTAACAGAGTATAGAGTGGTATTAGTACTAGTAACAGAGTATAGAGTGGTATTAATACTAGTAACAGAGTATAGATTGGTATTAGTACTAGTAACAGAGTATAGAGTGGTATTAGTACTAGTAACAGAGTATAGAGTGGTATAGATTGGTAATAGAGTGGTAATAGTACTCGTAACAGAGTATAGAGTGGTATTAATACTAGTAACAGAGTATAGAGTGGTATTAGTACTAGTAACAGAGTATAGAGTGGTATTAGTACTAGTAACAGAGTATAGATTGGTATTAGTACTAGTAACAGAGTATAGAGTGGTATTAGTACTAGTAACAGAGTATAGAGTGGTATTAATACTAGTAACAGAGTATAGAGTGGTATTAATACTAGTAACAGAGTATAGATTGGTATTAGTACTCGTAACAGAGTATAGAGTGGTATTAGTACTAGTAACAGAGTATAGAGTGGTATTAATACTAGTAACAGAGTATAGAGTGGTATTAGTACTAGTAACAGAGTATAGAGTGGTATTAATACTAGTAACAGAGTATAGAGTGGTATTAGTATTAGTAACAGAGTATAGAGTGGTATTAATACTAGTAACAGAGTATAGAGTGGTATTAATACTAGTAACAGAGTATATAGTGGTATAGATTGGTAATAGAGTGGTAATAGTACTCGTAACAGAGTATAGAGTGGTATTAATACTCGTAACAGAGTATAGAGTGGTATTAGTACTCGTAACAGAGTATAGAGTGGTATTAGTACTCGTAACAGAGTATAGAGTGGTATTAATACTAGTAACAGAGTATAGAGTGGTATAGATTGGTAATAGAGTGGTAATAGTACTCGTAACAGAGTATAGAGTGGTATTAATACTAGTAACAGAGTATAGAGTGGTATTAGTACTAGTAACAGAGTATAGAGTGGTATTAATACTAGTAACAGAGTATAGAGTGGTATTAGTACTCGTAACAGAGTACAGAGTGGTATTAGTACTCGTAACAGAGTATAGAGTGGTATTAGTACTAGTAACAGAGTATAGAGTGGTATTAATACTAGTAACAGTGTATAGAGTGGTATTAGTACTCGTAACAGAGTATACTACAGGTTGTAAAATGGTAAAATGGTGACCTGTCTCCATCTAGAGGAGTAAAGTGTGATCTTCACCTGTTCTGTTGTTATCAGCTGACTCTACTTTATCTATCTGCTGCTTTCTTCTCTCTGGATGTAAATGTGACGTTAAACCGAACAGACCTGCTGGCTTCACTCAGGATGACTCTGTTAATGTTAAACTCTAACAGCGAGCTGCTGAACACCATCGACTAAAGGTAGGTTAGCTCCTCTGTTAGCATTAGCTGCTAACCTTAGCTTCCTTAGCTGTTAGCTCCTCCGTTAGCCTCAGCTGTTAGCTGCTAGCTGCTAACGGACTGGCTCACTGTAACAGTAACTAGTGCTGCTAAGCTAACTAGCTCAGCTTATAAAGCTCGTTTATATCATGTCCTGTAACGTTGGTTAGCAATGTGTATGCTAGCTACTAGCCATCAATAAACCGTTTCTGTTGATCCATTTAAAAACGACATGGCGTCCTCACTGAAAGCACAGGCGTTGGTGGTATAGTGGTTAGCATAGCTGCCTTCCAAGCAGTTGACCCGGGTTCGATTCCCGGCCAACGCAGATCTTTTTAACAGAATTCGGAAGAAGTATTTATAGCTTTACTACAGTAAAAGTACTACTACCACACTGAAAATACTCCACTAGAAGTCCTGCATTGAGAACTAATACTGTAGATTTGATTTGATTATCTTTTCATTATTTATCGTTTCTTTTTAACTTTAAACCACAATAAAACTAAACTTCTGACTTTAGTATGGCCATATGGAGAGTTATACATGACATATACATTGTGTTGGGTCTCTAAACTATGGTGGACGGTCTAAGACCTGCTCTATATATAAAGCGTCTCCAGATAACCTCTGTTGTGATTTGACTCTAAATAAAAATAAATTGAATTGAATTGTTGTTGCTTTTTCCTACAGCGCCTGAATGCTGTCGGCCGTGAGCTGCGTGGACATGGGGAGACATTTCCACAGTGAGGTGGACATTAAGAGTCCGTGGCATCAGGTGCTGGCCGCCTTCTGGCAGCGCTACCCCAACCCGTACAGGTAAACACGGGTAACACGGGTTAACACGGGTAACATGAGTAAACACGAGTAACACGGTTAACACGGGTAACACGGGTAACACGAGTAAACACGGGTAACACGGGTAAACACGGGTAACGCGGGTAACACGGGTAACACGAGTAAACACGGGTAACACGAGTAAACACGGGTAACGCGGGTAACACGGGTTAACACGGGTAAACACGGGTAACACGGGTTAACACGGGTAACACGGGTTAACACGGGTAACACGAGTAAACACGGGTAACACGAGTAAACACGGGTAACGCGGGTAACACGGGTTAACACGGGTAAACACGGGTAACCGCGGGTAACTCGGGTAAACACGGGTAACTCGAGTAAACACGGGTAACGCGGGTAACCGCGGGTAAACACGGGTAACCACGGGTAACTCGGGTAAACGCGGGTAACGCGGGTAAACACGGGTAACACGGGTAACCGCGGGTAACTCGGGTAAACGCGGGTAACTCGGGCAAACGCGGGTAACGCGGGTAAACACGGGTAACCGCGGGTAACCGCGGGTAACGCGGGTAACCGCGGGTAACGCGGGTAAACACGGGTAAACACGGGTAACACGGGTAAACACGGGTAACACGGGTAACCATGGGTAAACACGGGTAAACACGGGTAAACACTGGTTAACACGGGTAACATGGGTAAACACGGGTAACACGGGTAACCACGGGTAAACACTGGTTAACACGGGTAACACGGGTAAACACGGGTAAACACGGGTAAACACTGGTTAACACGGGTAACACGGGTAACCACGGGTAAACACGGGTAAACACTGGTTAACACGGGTAACACGGGTAAACACGGGTTAACACGGGTAACACGGGTAAACACGGGTAAACACTGGTTAACACGGGTAACACGGGTAAACACGGGTAACACGGGTAACCACGGGTAAACACGGGTAACCACGGGTAAACACGGGTAACACGGGTAACCACGGGTAACACGGGTAACACGGGTAACCACGGGTAAACACTGGTTAACACGGGTAACACCTGATGGACATGTTGGACATGTCCTTACATTCTAAAATTGTCCCCACTTTCCAAAGTGTCCTCAGGTTCCAAAACTGTCTCTATGTTCTAAAATGCCCTCCCCTTTTCAAAAATGTTTTCACTTCGAAAACATCCTGACTCTCTAAAAATGTCCTCACCATGAGAAAATGTCCTCACCATGAGAAAATGTCCTCACCATGAGAAAATGTCCTCACTATGAGAAAATGTCCTCGTTCAAAACAAGTCTTAAAAAGTTTTGAAAATGTCCTTATTTTATAAAATGCCACTTTCTAAAATGTCCTCAATTAAAATCTAAAGCTCAAATATGTCCTCCCAAAGACAGACAGAATATACAACCTGTGTTTGTGTGTGTCTTTGTGTCAGCGCTCACGTCCTCACCGAGGACGTCCTGTACCGAGAGGTCACCCCCAACAACCACCTGTTGTCACGGCGACTGCTGACCAAGACCAACCGGCTGCCGGGCTGGGCGGAGCGCGTCTTCCCCGCTCACATGGCGCGGGCCGTCTACGTCCTGGAGGACTCCATCGTCGACCCGCACGAGCACACGCTCACCACCAAGACCTGGAACCTGAACCACAACACGCTGATGGTCAGACACGCTTATAGATTTCATTTATTATAACATGTGATCTGATAACGGCGCTCTGTCTCTCAGACGGTGGCTTAGGGTATTATTATGATTATTATTATTATTATTAATAATAAATGAAGGTTTAATAACGGCGCTCTGTCTCTCAGACAGTGGGTTAGGGTATTATTATGATTATTATTATTATTATTATTATTAATAATAAATGAAGGTTTAATAACGGCGCTCTGTCTCTCAGACGGTGGCTTAGGGTATTATTATGATTATTATTATTATTATTAATAATAAATGAAGGTTTAATAACGGCGCTCTGTCTCTCAGACAGTGGGTTAGGGTATTATTATTATTATAATTATTATTATTATTATTAATAATAAATGAAGGTTTAATAACGGCGCTCTGTCTCTCAGACGGTGGCTTAGGGTATTATTATGATTATTATTATTATTATTAATAATAAATGAAGGTTTAATAACGGCGCTCTGTCTCTCAGACGGTGGGTTAGGGTATTATTATGATTATTATTATTATTATTATTAATAATAAATGAAGGTTTAATAACGGCGCTCTGTCTCTCAGATGGTGGGTTAGGGTATTATTATGATTATTATTATTATTATTAATAATAAATGAAGGTTTAATAACGGCGCTCTGTCTCTCAGACGGTGGCTTAGGGTATTATTATGATTATTATTATTATTATTAATAATAAATGAAGGTTTAATAACGGCGCTCTGTCTCTCAGACAGTGGGTTAGGGTATTATTATGATTATTATTATTATTATTATTATTATTAATAATAAATGAAGGTTTAATAACGGCGCTCTGTCTCTCAGACGGTGGCTTAGGGTATTATTATTATTATAATTATTATTATTATTATTAATAATAAATGAAGGTTTAATAACGGCGCTCTGTCTCTCAGACGGTGGCTTAGGGTATTATTATGATTATTATTATTATTATTAATAATAAATGAAGGTTTAATAACGGCGCTCTGTCTCTCAGACAGTGGCTTAGGGTATTATTATGATTATTATTATTATTATTAATAATAAATGAAGGTTTAATAACGGCGCTCTGTCTCTCAGACAGTGGGTTAGGGTATTATTATGATTATTATTATTATTATTATTATTAATAATAAATGAAGGTTTAATAACGGCGCTCTGTCTCTCAGACGGTGGCTTAGGGTATTATTATTATTATAATTATTATTATTATTATTAATAATAAATGAAGGTTTAATAACGGCGCTGTCTCTCAGACGGTGGTGGAGCGCTGCCTGTTTGAGGAGGACCGCAGTCGTCCATCTTGGACCAAACTGAGGCGGGAGGCCTGGATCTTCTCGGCGGTCTACGGTCTGGCCCGGCCCATTCAGGTGTGCACACACTTAAATGAATGAATGAAGTAATTCCAGTCAGCTCCACTAGAGACAGAGACTCAGTGTGACTGTTGTTTGACTCGTTGTGTTTCTCTACCAGGAGTTTGGTCTCGCCAGGTTCAGAAGTAACCAAACCAAAGCCATGAAGGGTCTGGAGTACGCTCTGTCCAAGATACACAGTAAGACATACACCGGTACTTTACTCCTGAGGACTCGGAATAACCCCGTTTCCACCGCAGGAACTTTCCTCAGGGACTAGAAACTTTTAATGGAACCAGGGCCAGGGTCTAGTTCTTTCTGAAAGTACAAGAACCTGGTACTGGACTACTCTAACCTTCCACCAAGAAGTTCCTGGTAATTTTAGTTCAGGGACTACAGCCCTGTTTTGATTGCAGGAAATTTCCCCAGGAACTAGGAACCTGTAGAGGGACTCCAAAAAAGGCCCTGGTTGGGAGGTAGTACTCTCTGAAAGTACAGGAACTTTCCTCAGGGACTAGGAACCTTTAGAGGAACCAGGGCCAGGATCTAAATTCAGTTTCAGGGCCTTTTTAACCCCCCAAAAGGTCTTGGTCAGGGTAGGGGTAGTTCTTTCTGAAAGTACAAGAACCTGGTACTGGACTACCCTAACCCTAAGCCTTCTACCAAGAAGTTCCTGGTAAATTTTAGTCCCGGGTCTACAGCCCCGTTTCCACGAAGAAGTTCCTGGTAAATTTTAGTCCCAGGACTACAGCCCTGTTTTGACCGCAGGAACTTTCCCCGGAACTAAGAACCTTTTGAGGAACCGCAGGGACAAGGCTGTAGTCCCAGGACTAGAATGACCAGGAACTTCTTGTTGGAAACAGGGCTAATGAAGCAGTACAGTTGAAGCAGCGGTGCTGTCCGTGTTTGACAGTCATTCCTGTAAACTCAACTCAGAAAGTTCCTGTTCTTTAAGCAAGTACTACCCCCTAACCACAACCTTTTTGGAGGGTAAAAAGGCCCCGGAACTGAATTTAGTCCCTGCAGTCGAAACACTGTGAGTTCCTCAAAACATTCCTAGTTCCGGGGTGAAGTTCAGGGACTAAAAGTCCCGGGAACTTTTGGTAGAATCCCGGCTAATGAGTTCCTCAAAAGATTCCTAGTTTCGGGGTAAAGTTCCTGCAGTCAAAACGGGGCTATTCAGGGACTAAAAGCCCTGGGAACTTTTGGTAGAAACCCGGCTAATGAGTTCCTCAAAAGGTTCCTAGTCCTGGGGGAGAGTTCCTGCGGTGGAAACGGGGCTTTAATTGACTAATTTGCCTAATCTTCGCAGGTCTTTAGACCGCGGTGGAAACACAGACAACAGTGGGAACTGAAGGAACCTTTTAGTTCCTTGAAAAGTAGTTCCCGGGACTAAAATGACCAGGAACTTCTTGTTGGAAATGGAGCAAATGACTTTAATTACGAAGGGAAGATGAGATTTGTGTATTATATTATTATATTGTGTCAGGTTTAGTACATTTACTCACGTACACATTTGAGGTTCTTGTACTTGAGTATTTACTCCACTACATCTCAGAGTAACGTTGTACTTTTCACTCAGTGTGATTGTAGTACTCACACTGAATAAGAAAAGGTAACCATGAAACTGCTCTCTCTTATCAGCTGAGGCTACCCCTCATCTCGCTTCAACGCCCCCCTCTACCCAGAAGCCCAAGCAGTTCGTCTGACCTTCTTCTTCTTCTTCTACGATAAGAATAATCAACACTGAGGGGGCGGGGCATCAAGCCAACCTCAGCTGTGATTGGTCGCTTTGTGAAGTCATCAGAGGACCCCTCCTCTGGACTACAATCATTCCCAGAATTCCTTGGGACTGATTTAAACCGTCTTCCTAAATTCTTTGTTCCTCTTCTAAATTATTCTGTAATATTTAATTATTTTAAAAAGATAATATTTAAAATATAAATTTAGGATTTTTTTCCTTCTTTATGATTTAAGTTTTTCTAATATTAGAAAGTTGTTTATAAGTTATTTATTTTTTAAATCATTTTATATTTTTATATAAATATAGTTGTTTTCATTTTTAATTATTATTTTTAATTTTGTAAGCTTTTCAATTGGAACTCTTATTGCCTGCTTAATTAATTTATATTAATTACATTATATTTGATGTATCTGTAGCCAATCAGAACATAATGCATTATGGGAATCGTATTATTTATGTACATGAATGTTGCATCAGATGAGATCTGAGGTCAGTTTAGAGTTAGTTTGTAGCACCGGTAGTGGTCAGCTGGGTGACCAAAACATTGTACTTCCTGTGGCTGTTTCAAAATAAAAGCCCCCCTATGTCTGTCCAGCAGAGGGCGACGTCATAAGAAACCAATGTGACAGTCGGTAGCAGATTACCTGGTTTCATTCTGGACTGGTTTCCACTGCAGGGACAAACTGGACCAGTCAGGACTTCATCCTTCAGATCTCCTGTTTCAGGTCCCTTCACTGGTCTGGAAAGTCCTGGAAAGTCCTGGAAAGTCCTGGAAAGTCCTGGAAAGTCTTTAAAAGCTTTAGGTCAGAAAATGTTCAGATTATTCCGATACTGTTCAGCATGTTTTACCTCAATACATCTACACATGAATACTTCTAGAGATCATTAACGTTCTAATTAACCACTTCATTAAGACACATGAAACATCGTCACCCCCCCGGACCGTTGACTTTATTCAGCATTATGAAACTATGGAGGATATTTTTGGTACTAATGAAACCATAATTAAATAATTTAAACTTTCAATTATCCATTTAAAGATTTAATCTTTTTTCAGATTGCCATTTCACAATATCAAATCTATCTTCTCTACATCCAGTTTACATTTAATTAAGAACTGATGACAATAAAGTAGATTTATCTCGTTTTCATTTTCTCTGATTCATCACTTTGTTCTTGTGCTTTAAAATGAGCGTAGAGCAGGTGGAACCAAAATAACACCAATAACACCAGTTACACCAGTAACACCAGTAACACCAATAACACCAATAACACCAGTTACACCAGTAACACCAATAACACCAGTAACACCAGTTACACCAGTAACACCAATAACACCAGGAACACCAATAACACCAGTAACACCAATAACACCAATAACACCAGTAACACCAGGAACACCAATAACACCAGTAACACCAATAACACCAGTTACACCAGTAACACCAGTTACACCAGTAACACCAATAACACCAGTAACACCAGGAACACCGTTAACACCAGTAACCCCGTTAACACCAATAATACCAGTAACCCTGTTAACACCAGTAACACCAGTAACCCCGTTAACACCAGTAACCCCGTTAACACCAGTAACCCCAGTAACCCCGTTAATACCAGTAACACCAGTAACACCAGTAACCCCGTTAACACCAGTAACACCAGTACCACCAGTAACCCCGTTAACACCAGTGGTGTAATTGCAGGTGAAACCAGACGTCAGTGACTGAAGCAGCAGAGACGGACACCGTGAGTTTCTTTATTCACAGGTTGAACAGCGTCGTGTTGCAGTGAGAGGAGAGATGAATGTTAAGAAAGAAACACTGAACTACCACAGATGATATTTTAATAATACATTCCCTCCAGTGTAAATACATCATCATGATATTTATTAATACTGGCAGTAAATTCAAGGACACCTCAAGCAGATGTTTCTGTAACGGATTCAACACATCTGGACACGCTCTCAGGTTTAGTTGATCTAAACTCTGATGTGTCTGTGTGAAGGTTAACGGAATCAAACAAAGATTTGTCAACATGTTGTTCTTCCATGTTATTTATACAGATTCCAGTGTGTGCAGATGTGCGTTATGTAGATATACTGAACACTTATTTATACTTTATCATGTAATAATTATGACTCACAACGGAAATATACTTTTTTAGAGCACACTTGTTATTATCTCGTAAGAACAAAAGATCAAAAATCAAGACTAGAACTACACGAGTATCTAGAACTACAGGAGTATCTAGAACTACACGAGTATATAGAACTACACGAGTATATAGAACTACACGAGTATCTAGAACTACACGAGTATCTAGAACTACACGAGTATCTAGAACTACAGGAGTATCTAGAACTACACGAGTATATAGAACTACACGAGTATCTAGAACTACACGAGTATCTAGAACTACACGAGTATATAGAACTACACGAGTATCTAGAACTACACGATTATCTAGAACTACACGAGTATATAGAACTACACGAGTATCTAGAACTACACGAGTATCTAGAACTACACGAGTATATAGAACTACACGAGTATCTAGAACTACACGATTATCTAGAACTACACGAGTATATAGAACTACACGAGTATCTAGAACTACACGAGTATATAGAACTACACGAGTATCTAGAACTACACGAGTATATAGAACTACACGAGTATCTAGAACTACACGAGTATCTAGAACTACACGAGTATCTCGAACTACACGAGTATATAGAACTACACGAGTATCTAGAACTACACGAGTATCTAGAACTACACGAGTATCTCGAACTACACGAGTATCTAGAACTACACGAGTATCTCGAACTACGTTTCTCTGCTCCTGACCTCTGGAAACGTATTGAAATGTAACAAACCATTAAAAAAGTGCGATAATATTCATTAAATATACTTGGAGATCTCGCTAAAATAAAACGTGTTTCATCACATTAACGTCTCAAACTAATCAACAACGAGGACGATGACATCACCGGTTCCATTAGTCGAGGCCATAGAAATAGAAAACTAGAACGGACATTCCCATTCAACTCAACGTAGCAGGATGGTCAGAGCGGCGGACGTTGGGATCGTTGTAGCGGGCTAACTTCCGTATAAAATAAACCGATTTACGGCAAGTGGCGGACTCACTGAGGTGAAGTTTGACAGTAGTAACGTTACGAAGCACAGAGAGTGGGAAAATGTTTTTCACATTTGTAACTACTTGGTTTGGAGCATAAATATGAATACAGTCTTAACGTGGTTTTAAATAAATGCTGTCAAATGAAATGCAAAGCAGCTGCTCGTTCACTTTATGTAGCTGCTTTGCATTTTATTTTGAAATGCCGTGGACTACAGTCTGATGTTGTCTAGTAACAGTGAAGAAGAACAAAGGAAGTGATGTGACGTTCAGAAGCCGTTGCGAGCGAACCACTGCGCCCTGGCGACCACGTCGTTGGCGAAGTCTTCGTTTGGCGTCACGCTGTCCAGCTCCTCGTACGCCAGATGCCTGACTCGGTCATCGCCGGAGATGTAACAAGCCAGCGCTCCTGAAACACAGCGGGGCGTTCGTCAGTTTCCCAGAACACCTTTCACCGACTCCAGCAGACACAAACGCCGTCGCAAGACTTACAGGGACGTGTTCTACATATTTCAAAGCGATCCCACGTTGAGGATCCGTGTCTTTACCTTTGAGCTGCTGCTCTTTGTTCCAGTTCTTCTTATCCCTCCTCATGGTCTTGACCTGCTGGATCAAGATGGTGACGCCCTCGTCCACGTGCTCCTTGCTGAACGCCGTTCCCTTCACGGCGTGGTAGTTTTTATTGATCTGCAGCAGAAGGACAGTTTAACTCATGTTTCCTGTTCTTTATGGCGTTAGGAGTCAGACATCACCTGCATGAGGCCGAAGCAGTTGTTGTCGCTCTGTCCGAAGCCGTCGACCTTCAGTAGGGTTCCAGCATGAGACTGTCGGGAGATGATGGCGGCGATCAGAGCGGGGGCAACGCCAAGTCTGCAGGAGACACCATCACAGTCAGCGTGACTTTAACATGATGTCATAAATACAGCTAACAGCTCACAACCTAGTTTCATATAATAAGATAAGAGTCCAGTACTATTATATTATATAGAGATATTAGGTTTCATATGTGGAGTCATCAGATCAACGAAATACTGAAGTTCAGCTGCAGTTTATCAACCAACAGAGTTCAGCTTCACCTGCACAATGACAGACACTAAACTACCACAAAGATGCAAAACGACTACAAAGACACAAAACTACCACAAAGATGCAAAACGACTACAAAGATGCAAAACGACTACAAAGACACAAAACTACCACAAAGATGCAAAACAACCACAAAGATGCAAAACGACTACAAAGAGACACAAACTACAAACAATGCAGCCGTTGTTGTTGCAGCATAGTTGGGATGTTTCAATACAAACAAACATCTGGTGCAATCTGAGCTTTATGTTGGCTATATTATTATTATAATATATGACTATATTATTATTAATGATATATGAGTATATTATTATTATAAAAATAATATAAAAATAATAATAATAATATATGACTATATAATAATAATAATATATGAGTATATTATTATTATAAAATAATAATAATATATGACTATATAATAATAATAATATATGAATATATTATTATTATAAAATACTAATAATAATATATGAGTATATTATTATAATAATAATATAATAATAATAATAATATTATTATTATTAATAATATATGAGTATATTATTATTACAATAATAATAATAATATGAGTATATAATGTTGGTACATACGACTGTCCCTGGCTGATGATGGTCTCTTTGTAGTCCAGCATCTTCTTCAGGTCTCTCTCTGCCAGCCTGTTGGAGGCTTCAACTCCTGAAACAGTTTATAATGACAGACCATAATATCCCGTCATGTCACCATGGTTACCGTGTCCTGAACACAGGGAGGTAAATGGAACTTTTAATGAACTGACCTCTGCAGCTCAGCTGGTTGACCCTCGCTGTCTTTTCAGAAGCTCCGGTTGTGTCCACCCTGCTGATGTCTCCGTACTCTGAAACACATCACCGTCCATCACCGTCCATCACCGTCCATCACCATCCATCACCATCCATCACCGTCCATCACCGTCCATCACCGTCCATCACCGTCCATCACCGTCCACCATCACCGTCCACCATCACCGTCCACCACCATCCATCACCATCCATCACCGTCCATCACCGTCACTCACCATCATCCACCATCCATCACCGTCCATCACCGTCCACCATCACCGTCCACCACCATCCATCACCGTCCATCACCGTCCATCACCGTCCATCACCGTCCATCACCGTCCACCACCGTCCACCACCGTCCATCACCGTCCATCACCGTCCATCACCGTCCATCATCACCGTCTCCACCACCATCCATCACCATCCATCACCGTCCATCACCGTCCATCACCATCCATCACCAGTCCACCCCATCCATCCCACATCCATCACCATCACCGTCCATACACCGTCCTCCACCATCGACCGTACCACCACATCCATCACCATCCATCACCGTCCACCATATCACCGTCCCACCATCACACGTCCATCACCGTCCATCACCAGTCCATCACCATCCACCTCCATCACCAGTCCATCACCGTCCCCACCACCGTCCATCACCGTCCATACACCGTCTCACACCGTCCACCATCACCGTCCACCATCACCGTCCACCACCATCCATCACCGTCCATCACCGTCCATCACCGTCCATCACCGTCCATCACCGTCCACCATCACCGTCCACCACCGTCCATCACCGTCCATCACCGTCCATCACCGTCCATCACCGTCCACCACCATCCATCACCATCCATCACCGTCCATCACCGTCCACCATCACCGTCCACCACCATCCATCACCGTCCATCACCGTCCATCACCGTCCACCATCACCGTCCACCATCACCGTCCATCACCGTCCATCACCGTCCACCACCGTCCACCACCGTCCACCACCGTCCATCACCGTCCACCACCGTCCACCACCGTCCACCACCGTCCATCACCGTCCATCACCGTCCACCACCGTCCATCACCGTCCATCACCGTCCATCACCGTCCACCATCACCGTCCATCACCGTCCATCACCGTCCACCACCGTCCATCACCGTCCATCACCGTCCATCACCGTCCACCACCGTCCATCACCGTCCATCACCGTCCATCACCGTCCATCACCGTCCACCATCACCGTCCATCACCATCCATCACCGTCCATCACCGTCCATCACCGTCCACCACCGTCCACCACCGTCCATCACCGTCCATCACCGTCCATCACCATCCATCACCGTCCATCACCGTCCATCACCGTCCACCATCACCGTCCATCACCGTCCATCACCATCCATCACCATCCACCACCATCCATCACCGTCCACCATCACCGTCCATCACCGTCCATCACCGTCCATCACCGTCCATCACCGTCCATCACCATCCATCACCGTCCATCACCGTCCATCACCGTCCATCACCGTCCATCACCGTCCATCACCGTCCACCATCACCGTCCACCATCACCGTCCCACCACCATCCATCACCGTCCATCACCGTCCATCACCGTCCATCACCGTCCATCACCGTCCATCACATCCATCACCATCCATCACCGTCCATCACCATCCATCACGTCACCATCACGTCCACCATCACCGTCCACCATCACCGTCCCATCACCGTCCATCACCGTCCATCACCGTCCATCACCGTCCACCACCGTCCACCACCGTCCATCACCGTCCATCACCGTCCATCACCGTCCACCATCACCGTCCACCACCATCCATCACCGTCCATCACCGTCCATCACCGTCCATCACCGTCCACCACCGTCCATCACCGTCCATCACCGTCCATCACCGTCCACCATCACCGTCCACCACCATCCATCACCGTCCATCACCGTCCATCACCGTCCATCACCGTCCACCATCACCGTCCATCACCGTCCACCACCGTCCACCACCGTCCACCACCGTCCATCACCGTCCATCACCGTCCATCACCGTCCATCACCGTCCACCACCGTCCACCACCGTCCATCACCGTCCATCACCGTCCACCATCACCGTCCACCACCATCCATCACCATCCATCACCGTCCATCACCGTCCATCACCGTCCACCATCACCGTCCACCATCACCGTCCATCACCGTCCACCACCGTCCACCACCGTCCACCACCGTCCACCACCGTCCATCACCGTCCACCACCGTCCACCACCGTCCATCACCGTCCATCACCGTCCATCACCGTCCATCACCGTCCACCACCGTCCATCACCGTCCATCACCGTCCACCACCGTCCATCACCGTCCATCACCGTCCATCACCGTCCATCACCGTCCACCACCGTCCATCACCGTCCATCACCGTCCATCACCGTCCACCATCACCGTCCATCACCGTCCATCACCGTCCATCACCGTCCACCACCGTCCACCACCGTCCATCACCGTCCATCACCGTCCATCACCATCCATCACCGTCCACCACCGTCCATCACCGTCCACCATCACCGTCCATCACCGTCCATCACCATCCATCACCATCCACCACCATCCATCACCGTCCACCATCACCGTCCATCACCGTCCATCACCGTCCATCACCGTCCATCACCGTCCATCACCGTCCACCATCACCGTCCACCACCATCCATCACCGTCCATCACCATCCATCACCGTCCATCACCGTCCATCACCGTCCATCACCATCCATCACCGTCCACCATCACCGTCCATCACCGTCCATCACCGTCCATCACCGTCCATCACCGTCCATCACCGTCCACCACCGTCCACCACCGTCCATCACCGTCCATCACCGTCCATCACCGTCCACCATCACCGTCCACCACCATCCATCACCGTCCATCACCGTCCATCACCGTCCATCACCGTCCATCACCGTCCACCACCGTCCATCACCGTCCATCACCGTCCATCACCGTCCACCATCACCGTCCACCACCGTCCATCACCGTCCATCACCGTCCATCACCGTCCATCACCGTCCACCACCGTCCATCACCGTCCACCACCGTCCACCACCGTCCACCACCGTCCATCACCGTCCATCACCGTCCATCACCGTCCATCACCGTCCATCACCGTCCACCACCATCCACCACCGTCCATCACCGTCCATCACCGTCCACCATCACCGTCCACCACCATCCATCACCATCCATCACCGTCCATCACCGTCCATCACCGTCCACCATCACCGTCCACCATCACCGTCCATCACCGTCCACCCACCGTCCACCACCGTCCACCACCGTCCACCACCGTCCATCACCGTCCACCACCGTCCACCACCGTCCATCACCGTCCATCACCGTCCATCACCGTCCATCACCGTCCACCATCACCGTCCATCACCGTCCATCACCGTCCACCACCGTCCATCACCGTCCATCACCGTCCATCACCGTCCATCACCGTCCACCACCGTCCATCACCGTCCATCACCGTCCATCACCGTCCACCATCACCGTCCATCACCATCCATCACCGTCCATCACCGTCCATCACCGTCCACCACCGTCCACCACCGTCCATCACCGTCCATCACCGTCCACCACCGTCCATCACCGTCCATCACCGTCCATCACCGTCCACCACCGTCCATCACCGTCCATCACCATCCATCACCATCCACCACCATCCATCACCGTCCACCATCACCGTCCATCACCGTCCATCACCGTCCATCACCGTCCATCACCGTCCATCACCGTCCACCATCACCGTCCACCACCATCCATCACCGTCCATCACCATCCATCACCGTCCATCACCGTCATCACCGTCCATCACCGTCCATCACCGTCCACCATCACGTCCACTCACCGTCCACCACCATCCATCACCATCCATCACCGTCCATCACCGTCCATCACCGTCCATCACCGTCCATCACCATCCATCACCGTCCATCACCATCCATCACCGTCCACCATCACCGTCCACCATCACCGTCCACCATCACCGTCCATCACCGTCCACCACGTCCACCACCGTCCACCACCGTCCATCACCGTCCATCACCGTCCACCATCACCGTCCACCACCGTCCATCACCGTCCATCACCGTCCATCACCGTCCATCACCGTCCACCACCATCCATCACCGTCCATCACCGTCCATCACCGTCCATCACCGTCCACCACCATCCATCACCGTCCATCACCGTCCATCACCGTCCATCACCGTCCACCATCACCGTCCACCATCACCGTCCAT
The DNA here is from genome assembly GCA_014673565.1 of Sebastes schlegelii. Classification (NCBI taxonomy): domain Eukaryota; kingdom Metazoa; phylum Chordata; class Actinopteri; order Perciformes; family Sebastidae; genus Sebastes; species Sebastes schlegelii. The sequence continues at coordinate 22,054,165 of CM025844.1, forward strand.
CACCGTCCACCACCGTCCACCACCGTCCACCACCGTCCACCACCGTCCATCACCGTCCACCACCGTCCACCACCGTCCACCACCGTCCATCACCGTCCATCACCGTCCACCACCGTCCACCACCGTCCATCACCGTCCATCACCGTCCACCATCACCGTCCATCACCATCCATCACCGTCCATCACCGTCCATCACCGTCCACCACCGTCCACCACCGTCCATCACCGTCCATCACCGTCCATCACCGTCCATCACCATCCATCACCGTCCACCATCACCGTCCATCACCATCCATCACCGTCCATCACCGTCCATCACCGTCCACCACCGTCCACCACCGTCCATCACCGTCCATCACCGTCCATCACCATCCATCACCATCCACCACCGTCCATCACCGTCCACCATCACCGTCCATCACCGTCCATCACCGTCCACCACCGTCCATCACCGTCCATCACCGTCCATCACCGTCCACCACCGTCCACCACCGTCCATCACCGTCCATCACCGTCCATCACCGTCCACCACCGTCCATCACCGTCCACCACCATCCATCACCGTCCATCACCGTCCATCACCATCCATCACCATCCACCACCATCCATCACCGTCCACCATCACCGTCCATCACCGTCCATCACCGTCCATCACCATCCATCACCATCCATCACCATCCACCACCGTCCATCACCGTCCATCACCGTCCATCACCGTCCATCACCGTCCATCACCATCCATCACCGTCCACCACCGTCCACCACCGTCCACCACCGTCCATCACCATCCACCACCATCCATCACCGTCCATCACCTCGTCTCTAATGAGCTCTACTCTGTATTCTACTTCTCTTCTCTTTCCTCGTTGTCTCCCTCTCTGAGACTGAACCGTCAACGTGTCTCTGATTACTGAACAACACAAACACAAAGACTCACCTCCCAGCAGCGGCTCATCTGAGGACACAGAGACAACGTCCATCACATTTATCATCTATTAAAGTCTATCACGATGCAGTAAATACTGTACAATGAAACTCTGAAGACATTCAGACGGACGAGTCACACACGGGTTTAATCGCAGCTGCAAACAAAGATGGCCGACAGACTCACGTTCTTCACCTTCTCGTCGTCCGTCTCTCTCCCGTGTGACCAGCGCGACGCACATCACTGAAAAACACAGACAGGAAGTCAGACATGCTAACTAGCGACCTGCTACCTGCTAACTAGCGATAAAGAAGAACAAACCTCTCAGGCGCTGCACCGACGATCGCAGCTTCTCGATCGTCCTGACCGGAACGATAAACACCACGACGGAGACGCCGACACAAACCAGCACGAAGGCGCCGCCGCTGACCAGCACCAGAACCCGGCCCAGTCCTTCCTGCGAGGGATCCAACTCATCTAGAGGACAGTCAGAGAAAACTACATTACCCACAGTGCACCTCTCCCTCCAGCTGTGTGCTAGATTGTGGTGTGTTATGCTAGTTAGCAGCTAATGTAGCCTGCAGCAGTATATATATATATATATAAACTGGAAAAACAAAGTAGTTAACTGGTGTTTGGTGGATTATCTCTCTGTTGGTCCAATGCTAATGGTCATTGTATTGTACATGGTTGAAAGCCTGTTTATTGACCTTCACAATGAGGTCACTCTTGTTGGATCATGTATTTGTGGGATGAGCAGCACAGCTGATGATGTGGGGAGCCCGGTGCCGATGGTAAACAGTGTATTCTCCTGTTGGTGTTGACTCTTGTTGTGAGTTGTTTGGTGGATGATTGAACTCTCTATCAGTAACAAGGAACAAACAAGACATATTGATTGATTGAATCCACCGTCAGGAGCCTCAGTAGCGGTGGAAGATCCATACGCAGCCACAACAGCCTGGCACCTCCTCCTCATGCTGGTCACCAACCTGGTCACACGTTGCTGTGGGATGGCGTTCCATTCCTCAACCAGGATTGGTTGCAGGTCAGCCAGCGTGGTTGTGTTGGTCACTCTAACACGTACAGCACGCCCAAGCTGATCCTACATGTTGAGTTGGGTTGAGGTGTGGACTCTTGGAGGCCGGTCCATTCTCTCTGCTCCCACATTGTGGAGGTAGTCTGTGATAACCCTGGCTCTGTGGGGGGGGCGTTGTTTCTTGGAGGATGAAGTTAGGTCCCAGATTGTGGAGATATGGGATCGCCACTGGCTGCAGAATCTCATCCTGATATCTCCCTGCATTGAGATGGCCTTCAATGATGACAAGCCTTGTTTTACCAGTGAGGGAGATGCCCCCCCCCCCACACCATGACACTGCCCCCACCAGAAGCTGTTACTCCATCGGTTCAACAATCAGCATAGCGTTCTCCACGTCGTCTCCATACTTTGACCTGCCGTCCAGCTTTGGCAGACAGAACCTGGACTCATCACTGAACATGACATTCCCCCACATGTTCAGGTTCCATTGTCTGTGTTGGAGACACCAGCGCCAACGGGCCTGACGGTGAAGGGCAGTCATTGCAGGCTTCCTGGTAGCCTCATGAGAATACACTGTTTACCATCGGCAGAGCATTTTGGAACATTGTTCTACGGCGCTCCCCACATCATCAGCTGTGCTGCTCATCCCACAAATACATGATCCAACAAGAGTGACCTCATTGTGAAGGTAAATAAACAGGCTTTCACCATGTAGAGTACAATGACCATTAGCATTGATACAACAGAGAAATAATCCACCAAACACAAGTTTACCAACTTTGTTTTTCCAGTATATATATACACTTTATATATATATATATATACACATATATAGTTTATTTATATAAACATATATATACATATACATACATATATATGTATATGCATATATACATATATACTGTATACATATACTGTACACTGTATACTTTTACTTTAGTAAAAAGTCTTCAGTTAAAATATACTTCAAGTATCAAAAGTAAAAGTACATATTATGCAGAACAATATATATTATATTATGTATTATATAATAGTTATTGATGTATTAATGTGTTCATGTAAAACAAGTACTTCTACTTTAATACTTTAAGTACATGTAGCTGGTAATACCAACATGCTTTTACTTCAGTAGCATTTTAAATACAGTACTTTTATTTGTAATTGAGTATTTGTTAAATAATGTATTAGTACTTCTTAAGTAACGGATCTGAATCCTTCATCCAGCGCTGATAAAAGATAAAAGTAGTAGTTGTAACCATGACAACCAGTGTTTATAAAAACATGTTAGTTTATTAATATTAATATTAGAATATGTACCTGAGATATGAAGCGTGTCCTCATTGGCCAGACTCGTTCCAGGTATTTCTACTCTACAGGTCACAGTTCTACTTCCTGTCAGCGTCGCTGTGACAGAAGAAGAAGAACGAGACGACTTCAGTACCAGTGACAGTAGTCAGAACACTGAGACATGCCCCAAAGCATCATGGGACTTGTGGTTCCCAAACTGAAAGTAAACTCACCTGCAGCTGCTGCCACGTTGACGACGGCGCTGACGGAGAACAGCCGGTCCGGTCGGACTGAAGACCCGGTCTGAGCAGCCAGGACGGTTCTGTTGGAGTCCAGCAGGGAGACCACCGGCTCCAGACTCCAACCGCCGGACTCACACCGGACCAGCAGCTGGTTGGCTGAAGTCCGTCTCACAGAGAGGGTCACCTGAGACACCTGAGCTGCACACGAAGACACCTGTTAGAGCCGTATATTTCAGAGCCGTGGTCGGGGCCATAGACTCTAACTTACTGATATATATCAGAGCCGTGGTCGGGGCCATAGATTCTAACTTACTGATATTTCAGAGCCGTGGTCGGGGCCATAGATTCTAACTTACTGATATCTCAGAGCCGTGGTCGGGGCCATAGATTCTAACTTACTGATATTTCAGAGCCGTGGTCGGGGCCATAGACTCTAACTCACTGATATCTCAGAGCCGTGGTCGGGGCCATAGATTCTAACTTACTGATATTTCAGAGCCGTGGTCGGGGCCATAGACTCTAACTCACTGATATCTCAGAGCCGTGGTCGGGGCCATAGATTCTAACTTACTGATATATATCAGAGCCGTGGTCGGGGCCATAGATTCTAACTTACTGATATATCAGAGCCGTGGTCGGGGCCATAGATTCTAACTTACTGATATCTCAGAGCCGTGGTCGGGGCCATAGATTCTAACTCACTGATATCTCAGAGCCGTGGTCGGGGCCATAGATTCTAACTTACTGATATATATCAGAGCCGTGGTCGGGGCCATAGATTCTAACTTACTGATATTTCAGAGCCGTGGTCGGGGCCATAGATTCTAACTTACTGATATCTCAGAGCCGTGGTCGGGGCCATAGATTCTAACTCACTGATATCTCAGAGCCGTGGTCGGGGCCATAGATTCTAACTTACTGATATTTCAGAGCCGTGGTCGGGGCCATAGATTCTAACTCACTGATATCTCAGAGCCGTGGTCGGGGCCATAGACTCTAACTTACTGATATATATCAGAGCCGTGGTCGGGGCCATAGATTCTAACTTACTGATATTTCAGAGCCGTGGTCGGGGTCATAGACTCTAACTTACTGATATCTCAAAGCCTTGGTCGGGGCCATAGATTCTAACTTACTGATGTTTCAGAGCCGTGGTCGGGGCCATAGATTCTAACTTACTGATGTTTCAGAGCCGTGGTCGGGGCCATAGATTCTAACTTACTGATGTTTCAGAGCCGTGGTCGGGGCCATAGATTCTAACGTACTGATATCTCAGAGCCGTGGTCGGGGCCATAGATTCTAACTTACTGATATCTCAGAGCCGTGGTCGGGGCCATAGATTCTAACTCACTGATATCTCAGAGCCGTGGTCGGGGCCATAGATTCTAACTTACTGATATCTCAGAGCCGTGGTCGGGGCCATAGATTCTAACTTACTGATATTTCAGAGCCGTGGTCGGGGCCATAGATTCTAACTTACTGATATTTCAGAGCCGTGGTCGGGGCCATAGATTCTAACTTACTGATATCTCAGAGCCGTGGTCGGGGCCATAGATTCTAACTTACTGATATCTCAGAGCCGTGGTCGGGGCCATAGACTCTAACTTACTGATATTTCAGAGCCGTGGTCGGGGCCATAGATTCTAACTTACTGATATTTCAGAGCCGTGGTCGGGGCCATAGATTATAACTTACTGATATTTCAGAGCCGTGGTCGGGGCCATAGATTCTAACTTACTGATATCTCAGAGCCGTGGTCGGGGCCATAGATTATAACTTACTGATATTTCAGAACCGTGGTCGGGGCCACAGGCTGGTGGGTTTATGACTAATAATACCTGCAGAACTACAGACTTCCCATCAGCCTCGGCGGTAGACTCGGAGGGTTTCTTACCTACAGAGAGAGAGACGAATACTTCGTCCTCCACAGAAGAGTCTCTCAGGAGGACACACCTGCATCAGGAGAGTATTAGTGGCAGCATGACGTTCACCAGACTCCATCAGCAAATCTGTCACTTTAAAGCTTTAAACGTTTAAACGACATATAAACTGTCTGCTCACTGATTCGGGATAGAAATTATCTTCAGAAACTATCTTTTATTAAAAATCGTCAGAAGAAGAAACACACACAGTACTAGTTGGTAAATACATTCACAGCAACATGAAGACTATGATCACCTGTAGCTGCCGCTGTCCCGCCGTTGGACATCGAGCAACTTCAAGGAACCGTCTTCCAATACGGCCGTCCTCCCGAGGTATTCTGGCGCTTTCTCCTTCACCAGCTCCTTTCCATCACGGGCAACGTGAACCGTGAGCGGCGACGGACCGTCTACCCGGGACCAGTCCACCGCCGTGACACCGGAGGGCTGCACAGACGTGGTGAGGCGACACGGCAGGACCACGTCTCCGCCGACGGCTGCAAACACTCGGCCAGGTGAGGCGGTCTGGAGAGGCTTACCTGGAGACAGGAAACACACATCATGCAGCTCAAAGTGTTTCATATACACAAAAACAACAATAAATACAATTTTACAAGACTACAAATCACTACAATAAAACAACAACACTACAAAGAGACAGCATTATCACAAAGAGACTCAAAACGACCACAAAGAGACACAAAACAACCACAAAGAGACACAAAACGACCTCAAAGAGACACAAAACCACAAAGAGACACAAAACAACCACAAAGAGACACAAAACAACCACAAAGAGACAATACTCCACTACATTTATCTGACACCTTCAGTTACTGAATATTAATTAATATTTTTATACACAAAACATAAAGATTTTATAAAATATGATGCTTTGTTATAAATTAAACTCCAACAGTTTTTACAAGTGCAGCTGAAATGATGATGGAATTATATGGAGGATGGAACCTGCCAAAATAATAAATAAATGACCCGATAAACAAATAAATATGCCATTAGATATACAGAAAATAATATTTTTTAAAAATGTAGGAATTATGATAAAATGTGACATAAAATTATATTTGTTTATGTATTTACTTTCAACTTAATTCCCCTATCTACTCTAATATTTAACATCACTTTAATTTAATTATTTACTCTTAAATGTATTCATCTATTTTTACATTTATTTATTTTTATTTAAATGTATTTTTACATTATATATTCACTATTAAATTGTATGTATTTATTCACTTTTTTTACAAACTAAACAATCAATCGATTAATGGAGAAAATAATCAGCAGATTAATCCATAATAAAAATTATCTTTAGTAAAATCCTGTTTTTACATTAATGCTCGAGTAATAATAATAATAATAATATAATGATAGAATATATAATAGTACAACAGTCAGGTTTTTTTTGCATTTCCACAAGTAGAATAAAACTTAGAAAATGTGAAAGTGGGTAAAATGTCTTAACACTCTTTCAGTAAGAGAAACAAAACACCTTAACTTTCCCCTTAACTGACAAACCTTCAGTTTACTTCAGTAAAGTATCTGAATACTTCCTCCAGCAGTCTGAATCATCCACAGAATATATAAAATTACACTTTAATTCACTCATGTTGCTCATAAACTCAGCTGTGGCTTTAACATCTCTTCGCCGAACTCCATTCATAAATCTGACATTTTAATATTTGCATGCCTGCCACAAAGTAACGCTCACAGTAGAACATTAACTTTAAACGTTACTGTATGAAACACAACCTTCTGAATAATTCGGGATACTAATTATCATCAGTGAAGTTCTATTTGATTAAATGTGGTCCCTGCTTCCTGGTGCAGAAGAAACGAAGTTCAACGTGTTTCAACAGGTGAGTTCATCTGTAACTGCTTCATATTCTAACAGACTCTGGTACAGCTACAGAACATTAATATTTGACATGAACACATTAAACACATTAAACCCACTGACCTGAGGCAGACCTGAGAAAACAGCAGCAGCAGAAGAAGAAGAAGCTACATCCGGTCCTCTTCATGATGTTTAGTTTAGTTTAGTGACCTTAAAGACTATGAAACATCACAGACTCACAGACGCGCTGAGCACATGATGAAATAACGAAAGTTGCCTCAGAGACGCTTCTGCGCATGCGCAGAACTGACGTCTGTTGTGACTAACTGTTTGAACTCTTTGACCGAATTTAAATTGTAAAATATATAAATATTCTGGATGATACTGAAGAAGTACATTTTATTTGTGCTTATTATTAAAACACATTTACATGTAAATCAGTCGTTTTTTAGTGTCTGTAGAGTTTATTTAATTATATAGCCGCTTTCACACAAACATCATGCAGCTCAACGTGCTTTACATAGAAAACAACAAAATTAATACAGTTTTTAAGACCAAAAATTACAACAATAAAATATTAAACATCTATCATCAATAGAAAGAGATGAAAGTGACCACAAAGAGACGCAAAACAACCACAAAGAGATGCAAAACAACCACAAAGAGACAAAAAATATAAAAAAGAGACGCAAAACAACCACATAGAGACACAAAACAACCACATAGAGACACAAAACAACCACAAAGAGACAAAACAACCACATAGAGACACAAAACAACCACATAGAGACACAAAACAACCACAGAGATGCAAAACAACCACAAAGAGACAAAAAATATAAAAAAGAGACGCAAAACAACCACATAGAGACACAAAACAACCACAAAGAGACACAAAACAACCACATAGAGACACAAAACAACCACAAAGAGACAAAACAACCACATAGAGACACAAAACAACCACAAAGAGACAAAACAACCACATAGAGACACAAAACAACCACAAAGAGACACAAAACAACCACATAGAGACACAAAACAACCACAAAGAGACACAAAACAACCACAAAGAGACAAAACAACCACATAGAGACACAAAACAACCACAAAGAGACAAAACAACCACATAGAGACACAAAACAACCACATAGAGACACAAAACCACCACAAAGAGACAAAACAACCACATAGAGACACAAAACAACCACATAGAGACACAAAACCACCACAAAGAGACAAAATATTTTTTTTTAAAGAGAGATGTAAAACCAGAGCGCAGATTGAACTTTAAGTTTCGAGCCGTTTTGTTATTGTAATAAATAACTGAGTGGATAAATGAAGACATTACGATCACACAGGAATCTGAACCGCGGCACAAACACCAAAACACATCTGTATTTCACATCCATTTTATTAAAGGAGTTATTGAAACATCTGGAGACAAACATGGAGGTCAAAGAAGATATTAGACTGTTTTTATCTGAACATAAGAAGCAAGAAACACGACATAAAGCTGAGAGACGACGCTCCGAGGCTGCATTTATACGGATTAGTTGTTACAAATGATATCTCCTGTAGCGTGGTGGGATTAGCGAGCTAAGTTAGCTAAGTAGCCTTGCGTCCGACCAGCGGGCCGGTGGCCAGCGGCAGCGCTGTAGAGATAAACTGAGGGCGTATAGATCTCTGGATGTCTATAGTTAACTATCCTTCAGTAAAGTCAGTCAGAAAGAGAGTCGGACGACATCAGAGAAGCGTTTCAGAGACGCAGAGAAAGGGATGCTGATAGTTTAGCCTTCTGCTAACACGGTGACGTCATCATGACGTCATCATGATGTCATGATGACGTCATCACTAAAAGGACCAGAGGAACCCGGCCGGTGAAAGAAAAGCTGAATGAGAGACGAGTTACAGAAGCTAGACAGGAAGTGATGTCATGACGTTCATACATCGGGCCAATCATGTTTCTGGAGAAAGCGCGGCCTCGCCCTCAGGAGGCGTGGTCACACCCCAGGGCATGCTGGGTAAGTAGTGCGCCAGCCACTCCCCCCAGCTGCTCCTGGGCCCCTCCCCTCCTCCTCCACCTCCTTTCACCTCCCACCCCCCCACCACCCAGTCCAGCTCCTCCCTCCCCCCCAACGCCTCCTCCCTCTCCTCCCTCAGAATCACACTGTAGCACTTCCTGGAAGCTCCTCTTCCTCCTTCTCCTCCTCCTCCTCCTCCTCCTCCTCCTCTCCTCCTCCTCCACTCCTCTCCTCTCCTCGCCTCCTCCCGCCATCTTCTGCAGAGACCCGCCACTCCTCCATCACATCCCTCCATCCCTCTATCTCCTCCTCTTTGCTTAACACACGGTACAATGTCTTCCTATACACTCTCTTGTCCTCCCTCCCTCCTTCTTCCTCTCTCATCGCTCCTCCTCCTCCTACTCCTCTTCCTCCTCCTCCTCTTCCCTTCGGCTCCAGAGTGACGAGGAGTCTTTCATTCACTCCTTCACCTCCTCCCTCGCCGTCCTTCCCTCCATCTTCCCTCAACATAGCTTCTCCTCCGTCTCTGTGGACGAACAGCACCGAGCGATACAGCGCCATCACTCCTCCTCCTCCTGCCACCTCCTTCCCTTCCCTCCTGTTGTACATTAACAGCCTCACCGCCTCACCGCCTCCTCCCCTCCTCGCCAGCGCCAAGCTCAGCGGCTTGTAAACCCGCCTGTACCAGATGACCAGCCACGCCAGAGTCGCCAATATGCACGCCGCCGACGCCACGCACAGCAGCAAGCACCCTGCGAAAAGCCAAAAACAGAACACCCCCGCACCTCTGACAGCCCGAAATTCCCTGCCGGCGGGTTCATCGATCACCCACGAAGGTGCCGACGTGGTGGTTGCCTTAGCGATGGTTGCCTTAGCGGTGGTTGCCTTAATGGTGATTGCCTTAGCGGTGGTTGCCTTAATGGTGGTTGCCTTAATGGTGGTTGCCTTAGCGGTGGTTGCCTTTGCGGTGGTTGCCTTAATGGTGGTTGCCTTAATGGTGGTTGCCTTAGCGGTGGTTGCCTTAGCGGTGGTTGCCTTAATGGTGGTTGCCTTAATGGTGGTTGCCTTAGCGGTGGTTGCCTTAGCGGTGGTTGCCTTTGCGGTGGTTGCCTTAATGGTGGTTGCCTTAATGGTGGTTGCCTTAGCGGTGGTTGCCTTAGCGGTGGTTGCCTTTGCGGTGGTTGCCTTAATGGTGGTTGCCTTAGTGGTGGTTGCCTTAGTGGTGGTTGCCTTAGTGGTGGCGGTTGTTGTGACTACCCGTTGTTTCGGTGTTGTTGAGGGTCTGACAGTAGGAAGAGGGGGACGGGGGGCCACGGTATGCAACCTAACCAACGGTCCATCACCTCTGGACCCTGATCTGGTGAAGGTTTGGTACCGTGTGACTACTCTGTGGTGCTCAGTGCTGGATTCTACTACGAACGCTGGTGTAGCAGTTGAAGTGGCAGTAGTAGGAATAGGAGCAGTAGTAGTAATAGTAGTAGTAGGAACAGGGGTAGGAATAGGAACAGTAGTAATAGGTCCGGTTGGATCATATTCTTCCTCAGCTGAACACAGATCGTCTTCTTCCAGTTCAATTAGAGGTTTACCCTGATGGAACGGTGGAGAGTCACACACCTGAGAACAGACAGCAACCAACAAGAAATAAGTCACATTAAGCTTAAGATGAGATCAGATCTCTCTCGTCTCTAAGATAAGATCTTCGGTATGCTTCACACTAATTAGTTCGTACAAAGTTTTGTTTCGACCACGTCTACAGGTGTCTGTCTTTACGTCTTGTTTGTTGCCGTTTCCTGTTTTTAGGACTCACCACTTTCTTCACGCCTGTCTTGATGATTGGGCCATTGCGGACGTAGACGTTGAAATCGAATTCGTCAAGGTATCTGCGGAAGTAAAAGATGGAGCAGGAGCACTCCCAGGGATTGGCTGAGAGGAAGAGGTACGGCACCTCCTCCTTCTGGCTGAACCAATCATCTGGCATCACCTTGATCTGAAAGGAAAAGTCCTGCAGTTTAAGACATGCCAACCTCCGCCCCCTACAGGCGAGAAGATGAACTCATACCATCGGTGAGTGAAGTAACTGTTCTGTGGTGTGTGTTCTCCCACCGTGTTGTTCTCCAGGTAGAGGGTCTCTATGGCAGGGAGGGGGTGGAGCATGAGCTTGGGAAGCACCTTGATACGATTGGACGACAAGTCCAGGATCTAGAAGGCAGAAAGGCCAATCAGGAGAGAACCAATGAGGAGTCAAGCATTCTTCGGTAGAAAACTAAGGACTTAAAAGTATGCGTTCTAACTTCTTAACAAGCTACCTTCACGGTATGCATCCTAACTTCCTAACAAGCTACCTTCATGTTATACATCCTAACTTCCTAACTATCTACCTTCATGTTATGCATCCTAACTTCCTAACTAGCTACCTTCATGTTATACATCCTAACTTCCTAACAAGCTACCTTCCCTAACTTCCAACCAAGGTACCTTCCCGGTATGCGTCCTAACTTCCTAACAAACTACCTTCCCTAACTTCCTAACAAGCTATCTTCACGGTATGCGTCTTACATTCCTAACAAGCTACCTTCACGGTATGCGTCCTAACTTCCCAACAAGCTAGCTTCCCCGATTTCCAAACAAGGTACCTTCACGTTATGCGCCCTAACTTCCTAACAAGCTACCTTCATGTTATACATCCTAACTTCTTAACAAGCTACCTTCACGGTATGCATCCTAACTTCTTAACAAGCTACCTTCACGGTATGCATCCTAACTTCCTAACAAGCTATCTTCACGGTATGTATCCTAACTTCCTAACGAGCTACCTTCCCTAACTTCCAACCAAGGTACCTTCCCGGTATGCGTCCTAACTTCCTAACAAGCTACCTTCCCTAACTTACTAACAAGCTATCTTCATGGTATGCGTCCTATCTTCCTAACAAGCTACCTTCACGGTATGCATCCTAACTTCCTAACAAGCTACCTTCATTTTATACATCCTAACTTCCTAACAAGCTACCTTCCTTAACTTCCAACCAAGGTACCTTCCCGGTATGCGTCCTAACTTCCTAACAAGCTATCTTCACGGTATGCGTCCTAACTTCCTAACAAACTCCATATACAACATGCGTCCTACCTCCCAAACATGCTATGTTCACATGCATCTTTCCTTGCTAACAACATGCGTGCTAACCCGCTGACCTCCAGCTTGCTGAGTCCAGAGAAGGTGCGGTCGCTCAGAGAGTCCAAGGCGTTGTTGTCCAGGTAGAGTTCAGTCAGAGCGGGACAGGCAGAGAAGGATCCGTCGGAGAGGGATGTCAGACGGTTCGAACCCAGCCGGAGGACACAGAGGGTGGGCAGGATCGGAGTAACGCTGGAGGTCACCTCTGGAATCTGGAGACGCAGAAAGTCATGAAACTATTTAATTCTAAAGAGAGAACAAAACACGTTACTTAATATTGATATCAACTGGCTTTAACATTATTGATTCATGCTTAGACACCTTGTTGCCTGTGAGGTCGAGCTCATAGATGTTTATGAAGATCTGGAAGGAGGACCAGGACAGACTGGAGAACAGGTTGTTGGGAAACAACATAACCTAAAAACACACAGAGAGAGTAGAAGAAGAAAACCATTTAAAGCCGTCAGGGTTTCCTGTCAAACTGTCATCTTATCGGTCTGAAACAGGAAGCTTGTGTCTCCGCTGTGGTCTCGTCCTGTCAGTCAAACATTCCGACCAATCAGGGTCGAGTTCAGCCCTGACAGCCTCCGTGGAGTCCTCACATTTTAAAACTTATGTTTTAAAACAATTTATACAAATTAATGATTTTCAAGCAAATTGTAATTAAAAACTACCAAAATGATTCACCAAGAGGAAGAAAATTACTAATAGAAAGCAACATGAAACTTCCCCAGTTGATTACTGACATTAAGACAGTTATTTGTTGTATTATAAGTTTTCTGAAATTGTATATTTAAATATGCAAATGAGTCACTATCTTAGTAAATTTGTGCTAATTTTCATACATTTCCAGAACAGAATTTCCAAAAGGCAATAAAGTTGATTTTAAAAATTCCAGACATCCTGATAGAACCCTAAATATTATTATTATTATTATTCCTATATTTTGTTCCTTCAGGACTAAACTGACTTCATCTCCGTCCAGCAGCCGTCGGGTGTTACGTGGCGTTACCTTGGTCGAGGTTTCGAATCCCCTCGGGACGTCGCTGAAGCCGAGCGCCGTGCAGTTCTCCCTTGTCCGGTCGTCCTTGTCCCTGCCGCGTTGGCAACCGGCCCACGCCGTAACCGTGGCAACGTGGGAGGACAGGACGAAGAAGAGGAGGAGGGGGGCGATGAAGAGCTGCATTCTGAAGAAGACCCTCAGCTTCCTGAAAGACGGTGAGAGACTGAGAGGAGAAACCAGAGAGAGGGAGGAACCACCCAGACCGGACTGAACCAGGAACCATCTGCTGGCTTGATTGACAGGTGCTGAAGCAGGAAGTGGGATAAGACCCAGCTGTTGGTGTGCTGATAGACAGATGTGTTTCTCTTTAGATATTAGTGTTGTCTCCTGCTTCCTCGTTGTGTTTTTCCTGCTGTCTGTGGTCACAAAGTAGATGATGATATACTGAATAATACTGACACATATTACTGCTATAGAAGATCCCAACTGCTGCTGCAGAGTCAGTTAGTTCAGATCGGAAAGTCTCTCAATAACACAAACCAACTAACCGATGGATGCAGCGGTAGACCAGCAACTCCACTGTTCAGAGAGGGGAAATGACTGTTTTATGAATGGAGTCTGGTGGCTTTGAAGAGAGCAACACAACAGCTTCAGTTCCCCGTCAGAAAGGGCCGTCTCATTATCTCTGGCCATGGCACAGAAAGTGACTTCAGGAATGATGGCTACGTGCCCAATCACATTTGTGAGCTGGAATGTTAAGGGGATGAACCATCATGTGAAACGCAAGAGAGTCCTGACACATTTGCATCAGTTAAAGGTCAATATTGCTTTCCTTCAGGAAACTCATCTGAATATATCTGACCATTCACGTTTGCATACTAGATGGGTTGGTGAAGTTTATCATTCAAAATCTCAGTGTAAGTCAAGAGGAGCAGCAGTCCTTATTAGTAAGCATGTGCCTTTTATTTCTTCCCAGATTTGTGCAGACCCAATGGGCCGATATGTGATTGTTACAGGCAAATTATATAACACCCCAGTTATCTTAGCTAGTGTCTGTGCCCCTAATTGGGACGACGCTGCTTTCTTCACTAATTTCTTCTCCCGATTACCTGATTTAAACGAACATCATTTGTTGATAGGTGGAGGCATGAACTGCGTGATATCCCCTAGTGTAGACCGTAGCGCTGCCAAAACTACACCAACTTCTAAAGCTGCCCTTTCAATTCAGCTGTTTCTCGATACCTATGGGGTGGTTGATGTTTGGCGTGCTCTCAATCCTACTGCTCGCAAGTATTCCTTCTTTTCAGCGGACCACAAAACATTTTCACGCATTGATCATATCTTAATGGATAAGAATCTTCTTCCTCTGGTGCAGGAATGTGACTACCATGCGATTGTAATCTCTGATCATGCTCCCCTTAAACTGAAGCTTAATCTACCAACGGGGCCAAATTATTTCTTATAACGCACATCTATGGAAAACCAGAAATTTTTATGCTAATGAATTGATGACTAAGATTGGTAATCTTGACTCACAATTGGCAACATCCCCATCAGCCGATGGCATTAAAGAACGTTTACTCCTCCAAAACGAATTTGATCTATTAACCACACAAAAAGCTGAGAACCTCCTGATTAGATCTCATCATACATACTACGAGCATGGTGATACAACAGGGAGGATCCTTGCACACCAACTTCACCAAAAAGCAGCAAGGCAGGCAATCCCTGAGATCCGGGATGAGTCTGGAATGGTCTGTATAGATCACTCTGCCATTAACTCACGCTTTATGAGGTTTTATCATAACTTGTATACATCTGAATCGTTGAGAGATGATTACTTGATTAAATAATTTCTTCAAAGTGTTGAGATCCCTCATATAGACCCTGTGACAGCTGCCGAGCTAGAGTCTCCGTTTTCAATTGGAGAAATTGAGATGGCCATCAGGAGTATGCAATGTGGAAAATCCCCTGGCCCAGACGGGTATCCATCGGAACTCTTTAAGAAATGTTCAAATCAATTGGCTCCAGTTTTAAACTCTGTATATAACGACTCCCTGTCAGCTGGCTCACTGCCTGAAACATTACGACAAGCTACCATATCACTTATTCTGAAAAAAGGCAAAAATCAACAGGGATGTGGTTCCTACCGTCCTATTTCCTTGATCAATGTGGACAGCAAAATCCTGGCAAAAATGATTGCTCGCCGTCTTGAAACAATCCTCCCAACCATAATCTCGCCTGACCAGACGGGCTTTGTAAAAAATCGACTGTCCTCTTTCAACATCAGGTGCTTATACGATATAATTTATGGTCCCTCTCCACCCGACGAACCGGAAGTGGTGATATGTCTAGATGCCGAAAAGACTTTTGATCGGGTGGAGTGGGACTATTTATTTTGTACTCTTGAGAGATTTGGATTTGGACCAAATTTTTTGTCGTGGATTAAAATACGATATAATTCACCAATGGCAGCAGTGCGTACTAATAATAATAATATATCACCTCCTTTTCAACTAACACGAGGGACGAGACAGGGGTGCCCTCTGTCCCCCCTTCTTTTTGTGATTACGATTGAGCCGTTGGCTATAGCTTTGCGTAGCAATAAGGATATTAAAGGTATTACAAGGGCAGGGTTGGAACATAACGTCTCGCTATACGCAGACGATATGCTACTCTATCTGTCTGACCCACCCTCCTCTCTTCCTGTAGCTCTTAATCTCTTAATTGAATTTGGCAAAGTTTCTGGCTATAAAGTAAATACACAAAAAAGTGAATTGATGCCCATAAATTTGGCAGCAAGAGACTCCCTGTTTATTCGTACAGTGCTGTTTAAAGTGTGCATGGACAAAATGAAATATCTTGGTGTGTGGGTCACATACAATTTTAAAGACCTCTTCTCAGCAAATTTCCCTTCTTTCCTGTCGTCTCTCAAGGAGGATATTAATCGTTGGGATCTGCTACCCTTATCTCTGGCAGGTAGAATTAACGCTATAAAGATGAACTTATTGCCTAAACTTCTTTATATGTTTCAGTCTATACCAGTCTTCTTAACTAAAACATTTTTCATTTCCCTGGATAGAAAGCTTTCTTCTTTCATTTGGAGTAAGAAGATTCCACATATACGCAAAGCTATACTACAGAGGCCTCGGCAGCAGGGAGGGCTGATGAACACCTCATTACTTGCCTTATTATGCTCTAGCCTGCCATACTCAGAGCCTATTACTAAATATACTTCTAACCCAGTTGTTATTCATTCTTTAAAAATTTGGAAACAATTCAGACAATCCTTCGAGATCTGTAAATTTTCAATACTGGCTCCCATCGTAAATAACCATGCATTCCTGCCACCTTTGACGGATGCCTTATTCAGTGGTTGGCAGAGAAATGGGATTTGTTCATTGAAAGACATGTTCATAAATGGCTCATTTGCCTCTTTTGAGCAGATTGTTCAGAAATTCAATATTCTCAGGTTACACTTTTTCAGATACCAAAAATGTGCAGCTTCATGTCTTCAAATATCATCAATTCCCTACACAGCTGCTAAACACGCTCCTAGACTCAATCAATGACATCACATCATCCAGAAAGGGAAAGATAGGTGACATATATTCCTTATTAATGAGAGAAAATATGACAAGTCAGATATATACCAGTCCAAACATGTTTGTGCAATGCATTGTAAGAGTTGTATTAGCAAAATGTATAAATAAACTCTGTTTAAAAAGAAAAAAAAGAAAGGGCCGTCTGTTGGTAAAGAGGTGAAGATATTCTAAATACAGCGTACACTTACGTGTTTACTCTTTACCTCGGCATCAGACAGCCCTTTCTGACGGGGATACTGTATATCGCTCTCTGCAAAGCCACCAGACTCCATTCATAAAAACATTCATTTATCCTCTCAGAGCAGAGTAAACATACAACCCCACTTCTTTCAGTTATTTCCAAACTGATCACAGCTAACGTTGACTCATCTAGTGCTAGCGTTCACACTATTGATAACCTTATTGATCAGCTTACTGTGCTAACCTACGTTAGCTTTATGCTGACGTCTGTCAGGAGGGAAACAGTGAATCAGGAGTCGTGTTTCATTCTTATTGACAGTTTATTGCCATCATGTTGTCTGCAGGTAGAGCCTGAGATTGGTTCCTGATGCAACAAAAACAACAACAGACAGAGAGACAGGTGTGAAGGGGCTGTGAGCCAATAGCAGGAGGGCTGGACCATGATGTCATCATGATGTCATCACGTCTGTTCTCCAGAGTCCTGACACAGTGACATCATGCTGTGATGTCACCAAATTATGAGGCTGTGGTTGGTGGAGCAGAGGGGGGGGGGGGGGGCAGTCGGTTCTAGAATGTTCCGGGGATTCTACAGAGTGTGGTTACCATGGCAACCCCCCCACCCACCCCTCAAACCTCCGAAACTAAACAAAGGATTAGAAGAAGACAATAAAATATCAAGCCAAAAACAGAACACCCCCGCACCTCTGACAGCCCGCGAAGGGGCCGTCGTGGTGGTTGCCTCAATGGTGGTTGCCTTAGTGATGGTTGCCTTAGTGGTGGAGGTTGTTGTGACTACCCGCAGTTTCGGTGTTGTCAATGTTAAGGTTGAAGGAGCAGATCTACGTTTTGTTGGTGTAGCTGTTAGCATGTTAGCAGGACTTTCAGTTGAGGGTCTGACAGTAGGAAGAGGGGGACGGGGGGCCACGGTATGCAACCTAACCAACGGTCCATCACCTCTGGACCCTGATCTGGTGAAGGTTTGGTACCGTGTGACTACTCTGTGGTGCTCAGTGCGGGTTCTACTACGAACGCTGGTGTAGCAGTTGAAGTGGCAGTAGTAGGAATAGGAGTCGTAGTAGTAGTAGTAGTAGTAGTAGTAGTAGTAGTAGTAGTAGTAGTAGTAGCAGTAGTAGTAGCAGTAGTAGTAGTAGTAGTAGTAGGAGCAGGGGTAGGAATAGGAGCAGTAGTAGTAGTAGTAGTAGTAGGAGCAGGGGTAGGAATAGGAACAGTAGTAGTAATAGTAGTAGTAGGAACAGGGGTAGGAATAGGAACAGTAGTAATAGGTCCGGTTGGATCATATTCTTCCTCAGCTGAACACAGATCGTCTTCTTCCAGTTCAATTAGAGGTTTACCCTGATGGAACGGTGGAGAGTCACACACCTGAGAACAGACAGCAACCAACAAGAAATAAGTCACATTAAGCTTAAGATGAGATCAGATCTCTCTCGTCTCTAAGATAAGATCTTCGGTATGCTTCACACTAATTAGTTCGTACAAAGTTTTGTTTCGACCACGTCTACAGGTGTCTGTCTTTACGTCTTGTTTGTTGCCGTTTCCTGTTTTTAGGACTCACCACTTTCTTCACGCCTGTCTTGATGATTGGGCCATTGCGGACGTAGACGTTAAAATCGAATTCGTCAAGGTATCTGCGGAAGTAAAAGATGGAGCAGGAGCACTCCCAGGGATTGGCTGAGAGGAAGAGGTACGGCACCTCCTCCTTCTGGCTGAACCAATCATCTGGCATCACCTTGATCTGAAAGGAAAAGTCCTGCAGTTTAAGACATGCCAACCTCCGCCCCCTACAGGCGAGAAGATGAACTCATACCATCGGTGAGTGAAGTAACTGTTCTGTGGTGTGTGTTCTCCCACCGTGTTGTTCTCCAGGTAGAGGGTCTCTATGGCAGGGAGGGGGTGGAGCATGAGCTTGGGAAGCACCTTGATACGATTGGACGACAAGTCCAGGATCTAGAAGGCAGAAAGGCCAATCAGGAGAGAACCAATGAGGAGTCAAGCATTCTTCGGTAGAAAACTAAGGACTTAAAAGTATGCGTTCTAACTTCTTAACAAGCTACCTTCACGGTATGCATCCTACCTTCCTAACAAGCTACCTTCATGTTATACATCCTAACTTCCTAACTATCTACCTTCATGTTATGCATCCTAACTTCCTAACTAGCTACCTTCATGTTATACATCCTAACTTCCTAACAAGCTACCTTCCCTAACTTCCAACCAAGGTACCTTCCCGGTATGCGTCCTAACTTCCTAACAAACTACCTTCCCTAACTTCCTAACAAGCTATCTTCACGGTATGCGTCTTACATTCCTAACAAGCTACCTTCACGGTATGCGTCCTAACTTCCCAACAAGCTAGCTTCCCCGATTTCCAAACAAGGTACCTTCACGTTATGTGCCCTAACTTCCTAACAAGCTACCTTCATGTTATACATCCTAACTTCTTAACAAGCTACCTTCACGGTATGCATCCTAACTTCCTAACAAGCTATCTTCACGGTATGCATCCTAACTTCCTAACAAGCTACCTTCCCTAACTTCCAACCAAGGTACCTTCCCGGTATGCGTCCTAACTTCCTATCAAGCTACCTTCCCTAACTTCCTAACAAGCTATCTTCATGGTATGCGTCCTATCTTCCTAACAAGCTACCTTCACGGTATGCATCCTAACTTCCTAACAAGCTACCTTCATGTTATACATCCTAACTTCCTAACAAGCTACCTTCACGGTATGCATCCTAACTTCCTAACAAGCTACCTTCATGTTATACATCCTAACTTCCTAACAAGCTACCTTCCTTAACTTCCAACCAAGGTACCTTCCCGGTATGCGTCCTAACTTCCTAACAAGCTACCTTCCCTAACTTCCTAACAAGCTATCTTCATGGTATGCGTCCTAACTTCCTAACAAGCTATCTTCACGGTATGCGTCCTAACTTCCTAACAAGCTATCTTCACGGTATGTGTCCTAACTTCCTAACAAGCTATCTTCATGGTATGCGTCCTAACTTCCTAACAAGCTATCTTCACGGTATGCATCCTAACTTCCTAACAAGCTATCTTCACGGTATGTGTCCTAACTTCCTAACAAGCTATCTTCATGGTATGCGTCCTAACTTCCTAACAAGCTACCTTCATGTTATACATCCTAACTTCCTAACAAGCTACCTTCACGGTATGCATCCTAACTTCCTAACAAGCTACCTTCATGTTATACATCCTAACTTCCTAACAAGCTACCTTCCTTAACTTCCAACCAAGGTACCTTCCCGGTATGCGTCCTAACTTCCTAACAAGCTACCTTCCCTAACTTCCTAACAAGCTATCTTCATGGTATGCATCCTAACTTCCTAACAAGCTATCTTCACGGTATGTGTCCTAACTTCCTAACAAGGTACCTTCCCGGTATGCGTCCTAACTTTCTAACAAGCTACCTTCCCTAACTTCCTAACAAGCTATCTTAACGGTATGCATCCTAACTTCCTAACAAACTCCATATACAACATGCGTCCTACCTCCCAAACATGCTATGTTCACATGCATCTTTCCTTGCTAACAACATGCGTGCTAACCCGCTGACCTCCAGCTTGCTGAGTCCAGAGAAGGTGCGGTCGCTCAGAGAGTCCAAGGCGTTGTTGTCCAGGTAGAGTTCAGTCAGAGCGGGACAGGCAGAGAAGGATCCGTCGGAGAGGGACGTCAGACGGTTCGAACCCAGCCGGAGGACACACAGGGTGGGCAGGATCGGAGTAACGCTGGAGGTCACCTCTGAAATCTGGAGACGCAGAAAGTCATGAAACTGTTTAATTCTAAAGAGAGAACAAAACACGTTACTTAATATTGATATCAACTGGCTTTAACATTATTGATTCATGCTTAGACACCTTGTTGCCTGTGAGGTCGAGCTCATAGATGTTTATGAAGATCTGGAAGGAGGACCAGGACAGACTGGAGAACAGGTTGTTGGGAAACAACATAACCTAAAAACACACAGAGAGAGTAGAAGAAGAAAACCATTTAAAGCCGTCAGGGTTTCCTGTCAAACTGTCATCTTATCGGTCTGAAACAGGAAGCTTGTGTCTCCGCTGTGGTCTTGTCCTGTCAGTCAAACATTCCGACCAATCAGGGTCGAGTTCAGCCCTGACAGCCTCCGTGGAGTCCTCACATTTTAAAACTTATGTTTTAAAACAATTTATACAAATTAATGATTTTCAAGCAAATTGTAGTTAAAAACTACCAAAATGATTCACCAAGAGGAAGACAATTACTAATAGAAAGCAACATGAAACTTCCCCAGTTGATTACTGACATTAAGGCAATTATGTTTTCTGAAATGTTATGTTGAATACGCTAATTAAATATGTGCTTATTTTCATACATTTCCAGAACAGAAATCTGAACATTGGATAAAGCCAGCTTCAAAATGATGGTTTCATTTTGTTGACATATTGGAGTCAAAGAGTTTTATTTTGTATCACTAACTAACTAAAATAAAACTTTAGAGAAAACGGCCTTTAAAGATATGGATTATGAAATGTCATACATTTTGAAGACACTAGAGGTGAATAGGGTAAAACCTGTAACTAATAGATATCACCATGAAACTTCCCCAGTTGATTACTGACATTAAGACAGTTATTTGTTGTATTATAAGTTTTCTGAAATTGTATATTTAAATATGCAAATGAGTCACTATCTTAGTAAATTTGTGCTAATTTTCATACATTTCCAGAACAGAATTTCCAAAAGGCAATAAAGTTGATTTTAAAAATTCCAGACATCCTGATAGAACCCTAAATATTATTATTATTATTATTCCTATATTTTGTTCCTTCAGGACTAAACTGACTTCATCTCCGTCCAGCAGCCGTCGGGTGTTACGTGGCGTTACCTTGGTCGAGGTTTCGAATCCCCTCGGGACGTCGCTGAAGCCGAGCGCCGTGCAGTTCTCCCTTGTCCGGTCGTCCTTGTCCCTGCCGCGTTGGCAACCGGCCCACGCCGTAACCGTGGCAACGTGGGAGGACAGGACGAAGAAGAGGAGGAGGGGGGCGATGAAGAGCTGCATTCTGAAGAAGACCCTCAGCTCCTGAAAGACGGTGAGAGACTGAGAGGAGAAACCAGAGAGAGGGAGGAACCACCCAGACCGGACTGAACCAGGAACCATCTGCTGGCTTGATTGACAGGTGCTGAAGCAGGAAGTGGGATAAGACCCAGCTGTTGGTGTGCTGATAGACAGATGTGTTTCTCTTTAGATATTAGTGTTGTCTCCTGCTTCCTCGTTGTGTTTTTCCTGCTGTCTGTGGTCACAAAGTAGATGATGATATACTGAATAATACTGACACATATTACTGCTATAGAAGATCCCAACTGCTGCTGCAGAGTCAGTTAGTTCAGATCGGAAAGTCTCTCAATAACACAAACCAACTAGAAAATGCATTTCCTGCTGAAAATGCGTGGGAATGCTGACAGCTGAAATTTATTGCAAAGCATTGCTGAAAATGCAGAAATGTGAAATTACTTGCCTAAAAATATGAAAGCTCAAATGCATTGCACTGCACTGCTGAAAACCCTAGAAGATGAAATGTACAACTGGCAGAGTTGGAAGCTGAACTGCATTAGCTGAAGAAGCTAAGAGCTGAAATACATTAAGCTAGAAAAGCTGGAAGCTGAACTGTAATACGTCAAAAGTGGTCCATTTGAATTTTCCTGAATAGGTGGAAAGAAGAAATGCTTTGTATG
>CM025844.1:22077263-22084763 GCA_014673565.1 Sebastes schlegelii
AGATTCTTTGTAGTTGTTATGAGTCTCTCTGTAGTTGTTATGAGTCTCTTTGTAGTTGTTATGAGTCTCTCTGTAGTTGTTATGAGTCTCTCTGTAGTTGTTATGAGTGTCTCTGTAGTTGTTATGAGTCTCTCTGTAGTTGTTATGAGTCTCTCTGTAGTTGTTTTGAGTCTCTTTGTAGTTGTTATGAGTCTCTTTGTAGTTGTTATGAGTCTCTCTGTAGTTGTTATGAGTCTCTCTGTAGTTGTTTTGCGTCTCTTTGTAGTTGTTATGAGTCTCTTTGTAGTTGTTATGAGTTTCTTTGTAGTTGTTTTGCATCTCTTTGTAGTTGTTATGAGTTTCTTTGTAGTAGTTATGAGATTCTTTGTAGTTGTTATGAGTCTCTCTGTAGTAGTTATGAGTCTCTTTGTAGTTGTTATGAGTCTCTCTGTAGTTGTTATGAGTCTCTCTGTAGTTGTTATGAGTCTCTCTGTAGTTGTTATGAGTGTCTCTGTAGTTATGAGTCTCTTTGTAGTTGTTATGAGTCTCTTTGTAGTTGTTATGAGTGTCTCTGTAGTTGTTATGAGTCTCTTTGTAGTTGTTATGAGTCTCTTTGTAGTTGTTATGAGTCTCTCTGTAGTTGTTATGAGTGTCTCTGTAGTAGTTATGAGTCTCTTTGTAGTTGTTGAGTCTCTTTGTAGTTGTTATGAGTCTTTGTAGTTGTTGAGTCTCTTTGTAGTTGTTATGAGTCTCTCTGTAGTTGTTATGAGTCTCTTTGTAGTTGTTGAGTCTTTTTGTAGTTGTTATGAGTCTCTCTGTAGTCGTTTTGCGTCTCTTTGTAGTTGTTATGAGTCTCTTTGTAGTTATTAGAGTTTCTTTGTAGTTTTTTTGCGTCTCTTTGTAGTTGTTATGAGTCTCTTTGTAGTTGTTATGAGTTTCTTTGTAGCTGTTATGAGTTTCTTTGTAGTTTTTTAGCGTCTCTTTGTAGTTTTTAGCGTCTCTTTGTAGTTGTTATGAGTCTCTTTGTTGTCGTTTGCGTCTCTTTATAGTTTTTAGCGTCTCTTTGTAGTTTTTTAGCGTCTCTTTGTAGTTTTTTAGCGTCTCTTTGTAGTGTTTTAGCGTCTCTTTATAGTTTTTAGCGTCTCTTTGTAGTTTTTTAGCGTCTCTTTGTAGTGTTTTGTAGTAAATTGTGCCTCAGATCTTACTTTGAGGCAGAAGATAATCATTATTTGGTATTGTGTGTATCATCTGAATGTATAACTGTGAAAAGTGTCGTATTCCTTCATCACCATGAACTCACACTGAAGGTTATTTACTCTCTAGAGCATCACATGAGGATTAATCCGCCGCTGAAAACAGTCCCAAACTATGTCACTATTTCCTCCTGTTAGTTTGATAAGAACTAAACTGAACTGGTCTGTGTGTCTCTAACAGATGTTGCTAACAGATGTTTCTAACAGATGTTTCTGACAGATGTTCCATGTGTTGGTCTCTGATGGAGACAAAGAGGAGCAGCTGTACCTCTCGTCCTGTTTGGTGTGACGTCTCTGATGACGATCTGTCCATAACTGACGTCTTCTGGTCTCCTGACTGCTGAGTAGACTACAGCTGGATCACTCTCTGTCAAATAAAATACAGGACACTTACAGTACTGCAGGTACTACAACTGATACCAGTACTGCTAGTGGTAGTACTGCTACTACTAACGCAGTACAAATGATATTCAGATTATTTAAGCTCCTACTACAATCAATAATACTGCTTTTCTGGGAATCTGGTGTGTGAATTTATTTTATTAATTTATGATTTGTATTTATTAATGTCTTTTATTTTTACCATTATTATTACTATTATTATTATAAACCACTTTTATGCATTTTTATTATTATTTAGTAGTTATGAGTCTCTCTGTGGTTATGAGTCTCTCTGTGGTTCCCTTTTTGGGAATATATTGTGTGAATTGATTTTATTCATTTATTTATTTATTTTTATTAATATTTATTTATTATTATTATCATAATTTTTCAAATATATTTACAGTTACTATCTGTTATATATGTACATATTACTTTATTTGTTATGATTTAGGTTGTTGTCATTTTTCTTAACAATTTATTTATTAATATTTTGTATTATTTAACATTTTTATGCAGTTTCATATTTCTTATTTTCTATTTTTAATTATTATTATTATCATCATAATTTCTTTTTTCCTCCCTTAGTTTTGAATACTTTGTTTTTCATTTTCAGTTACTATCTGTTATTATATGTATATATTACTTTATTTGTTATGGTTTAGGTTGTTGTAGTCATTTTTCTTAAAGAATCAATAAAATCTTGATTATTATTATTGTTAGTAATAACAATAATAATAATAATAGTTATTTTTCTAATATTTTTTTACTGTTTTTATTCAATAAACGGATCAATAACGGTGTTTTCAGTAAAACACATCCTCTCACTTTTAGATATGTGATCAGATTGTACAATAAGATGTATAACTTATTAACATCATGTCTTTGTTTCATTAACAGTGAGACGTGTGCACGTCAGGACTCGGCCGTGTGTTTCTATCAGGAAGACGAAACTGGACGACCACAGAGCTGTTGAACCACAAGGTACAAAACAGGAAACGCATGCAGAGCACAACACCCATTGTCATCGACTAAAATAGACCTCGCTGCAGTCTGGAACTACACGCACTAAAAACACTGACTTTATATTTGAATTACAGGATTCAAAATATCCTCATTTTATAAAAATGCTTGTTTTCCAAAATGTCCTCTCACATTCTGAAACTCAGGATATAAGATATTTATATAGATATATAATCAATAAAACCATCTTTACCTGTGCTCCGTCTGATTGGCTGTTGTAGGTCACGTGATGTTTTGACATCACTGTATGTGACGTCATCAACTCCAACGTCCCGATCAGCAGCTGAAAGGAACCAGGATGAACAGAACATTTAAATCAGTTTCAATCATAAAACAGAATGTAAATTTCATCTGCTGAGGAAGATCATGTGATACGATCAAAAGCTCCAGAGCACACTAAACGGACCTTGTAGGTAGAGTTGAAAACTGTAACTTGACACAACTTTAAATGTTAATAGGATGTGATGTTTAAATGTGAACTGCAGCACAGTTGTCTGAGTCTGTGTCTAACCTTCAGGTTTCCTACGGATGCATCGTCTCACCAGTACAAACCAGTACAACCAGTACAACCGGTACACAGACATATGGAACAGTAAACCACAACTCCGGAGAAGAGGTGGGTGAGGAAGAGTTGGATATAGGAGAAGATGTCGTGGTGGGTTTCCCTAAAAATGAACGAACAATAATTATTAAACTTAAAACTGTTCATAAAGTGAATAAGATTAATCCATAGACTGTGTTTAAAGATGGTGACATGACAGCTCCCCAGAGGTGAAGCCAACACATCAGCATCGCCCCCTGGTGGCCGGCTGCAGTATAGCTCATTAACCCCGCCCCCTCCATGTTAGTGGATAGGACATCATGGACCAAACCACAAAGTCAAAGAACACTTCAAATACATTTTTCCCACAGTTTGTGATTTTTTTGTAGTCATTTTGAGTCCCTTTGTACTCATTTCGCATCTCTTTATGGTCGTTTTGCATCTTGTTGTAGTTGTTTTGACTCTTTTTTGTACTCGTTTCGCATCTCTTTATAGTCTAGTACGTTTGTGTCTTTGTAGTCGTTTTGAGTATCTTTGTAGTCGTTTTGTGTC
The DNA here is from genome assembly GCA_014673565.1 of Sebastes schlegelii. NCBI lineage: Eukaryota > Metazoa > Chordata > Actinopteri > Perciformes > Sebastidae > Sebastes > Sebastes schlegelii. The sequence goes on from CM025844.1 coordinate 22,080,993, forward strand.
TCTTTGTGTTCATTTTGAGTCTTTGTAGTTGTTCTGCATCTCCTTGTAGTTGTTATGAGTCTCTTTGTAGTTCTTTTGTGTCTCTTTGTAGTTGTTATGAGTCTCTTTGTAGTTGATATGAGTCTCTTTGTATTTCTTTTGTGTCTCTTTGTAGTTGTTATGAGTCTCTTTGTAGTTCTTTTGTGTCTCTTTGTAGTTGTTATGAGTCTCTTTGTAGTTGTGTTGAGTCTCTTTGTACTCGGTTTGTGTCTCTTTGTAGTCGTTTTGAGTCTCTTTGTAGTTGTTTTGAGTCTCTTAGTAGTTTTGTTGAGTCTCTTTGTAGTTGTTTTGTGTCTCTTTGTAGTTTTGTTGAGTCTCTTTGTAGTTGTCTTGTGTCTCTTCGTAGTTCGGTTGAGTCTCTTTGTAGTTTTGTTGAGTCTCTTTGTAGTTGTTTTGTGTCTCTTTGTAGTTTTGTTGAGTCTCTTTGTAGTTGTCTTGTGTCTCTTCGTAGTTCGGTTGAGTCTCTTTGTAGTTTTGTTGAGTCTCTTTGTGGTTGTTTTGTGTCTCTTTGAAGTCGTGTTGAGTCAGTACACTGTGACATCACTGTTGGCATGGTTACAGGTGCAGGACAGAGGGGACACCTGTTCAGCCAGGTGTTACTCTTTAAGTCAATAAAGGAAACTGATTATTTTTCTCACCTGTGACAGTGAGCCAGCTGGGATGGAGACTCATCACTGCTGATGTTACACTTGTAGAGGCCTTCATCAGACCTGGAAACATGGTGGAGGGTCATGTGACCTGCAGGCTCAGTCCCGATGGGGGCGCCATCTTTATAGAAAGCAGCTGAGAGGTTGGAGGACGTCTTTGTCCTACAGAGCAGAGTGACGTCATCTCCCTCCATCACAGGGAGGACAGGACTCTGCAGGATCACTGGTCCACCTCAACACAGAGACACACTACAGCATTTCATCCCTTTACACACAGCTTCATCAATACTACAATCTATGGCCCCGACCACGACTCTGAAACATCAGTAAGTTAGAATCTATGGCCCCGACCACGACTCTGAAACATCAGTAAGTTAAAATCTATGGCCCCGACCACGACTCTGAGATATCAGTAAGTTAGAATCTATGGCCCCGACCACGACTCTGAAACATCAGTAAGTTAAAATCTATGGCCCCGACCACGACTCTGAGATATCAGTAAGTTACAATCTATGGCCCCGACCACGGCTCTGAAACATCAGTAAGTTAAAATCTATGGCCCCGACCACGGCTCTGAAACATCAGTAAGTTAGAATCTATGGCCCCGACCACGGCTCTGAAACATCAGTAAGTTAAAATCTATGGCCCCGACCACGGCTCTGAAACATCAGTAAGTTAGAATCTATGGCCCCGACCACGGCTCTGAAACATCAGTAAGTTAAAATCTATGGCCCCGACCACGGCTCTGAAACATCAGTAAGTTAGAATCTATGGCCCCGACCACGGCTCTGAAACATCAGTAAGTTAAAATCTATGGCCCCGACCACGGCTCTGAAACATCAGTAAGTTAAAATCTATGGCCCCGACCACGACTCTGAAACATCAGTAAGTTACAATCTATGGCCCCGACCACGGCTCTGATATATCAGTAAATTAGAATCTGTGGCCCCGACCACGGCTCTGAAACATCAGTAAGTTACAATCTATGGCCCCGACCACGGCTCTGATATATCAGTAAGTTAGAATCTATGGCCCTGACCACGACTCTGAAACATCAGTAAGTTAGAATCTATGGCCCTGACCACGGCTCTGAAACATCAGTAAGTTACAATCTATGGCCCCGACCACGACTCTGATATATCAGTAAGTTAGAATCTATGGCCCCCGACCACGGCTCTGATATATCAGTAAGTTAGAATCTATGGCCCCGACCACGGCTCTGAAACATCAGTAGTAATAATCTCGACTCTACAGGCTGATCTTACCAGTGACGGTGATGGTGATGGTGTTACTGGTTGCTCCCTCTCTGGACTCACACCAGTAAACTCCACTGTGCCATGAGAGCATGTAGCTGATGTTACAGGAGGAACCAGCAGGTTTTCCCCAGCCAGCTCCACACTGAGTCCTGGTTTCATTGGTGATGTTCCTCCTCAGAGTCCATCCAGCAGAGCCGTCGTCCTCCTCACAGCTCAGAGAGACAGACTGTCCTTCAAACATCTGAGAGCTGCTGGGACTCAGAGTCAGACGAGCTGGAGGGAGGAGGAGACAGAGAGATGCAGACAGGACTCGTTGTGTCCACATTCCTCATATTCCTACTTTCTCACTATCTGTGTTCACTGCTGAACTGCACTGATCTCTGTGTTTCAGTACTGGAGACAAACTCTTTCTGCTTCTGTGTGTTTTCAAATTTAACTCTCAAAGTTGTGTGTTATTTCTGAATATTGTAATTCTTTATTGATCTTTTGTACCATTTACTCCATAATCCTCCTGTCATTGAGTCCACTAGCTTCCTACCGTACGCAACATAAAAAGAAGACGTTTCTTTTACACCGTTTCTGAATCACTTTACATTTTGATACGAGCAGTTTTAGCTCTGGCTGTCCAGTCGGTGCACACTGCAGCCTGTTAAAACTGCGTTCATCATTTAATTGTAGAGAAGAAGAATACCGTAGAGGAAGTTTACTGACCTTGATTTGCTGTGCAGCTCAGCAGGGAGGTCAGGACTGAAGAGAGATGACGTTTCACATTCAATAAGACATCAAAACAGAAAAGAACTCTGGTTGTAGAACAACAACCAGTCGTAAGGTGTCTCTTTTGTAGTTGTTTTTCGTCTCTTTGTAGTCGTGTTGAGTCTCTTTGTAGTCGTGTTGAGTCTCTTTGTAGTCGTTTCCAGTGTCTTTGTAGTCGTTTTGTATCTCTTTATAGTCATTTTAAGTCTCTTTATAGTCATTTTGAGTCTCTTTGTAGTTGTTTTACGTCTCTTTGTAGTCGTGTTGAGTCTCTTTGTAGTCGTTTTGTATCTACATCAATGAAATTCGTGCTCTCCTGTCTTAGGTAACGTGGTATTTGATCTCTTGACGCTGTCAGAGTCATTCCCTCTAAAACTCACTGCAGCTCTCTGAACACCAGACATGTTTTAGGACTAGTCTTTGGACACAAACACACATTTAGTTTAAGACTCACCCAGCAGCCGCTGTAAGTACGATTCCTCCATTTCAACTCTTGGTCATCTGAAATCAGCACCGTGACATCTATCAGTCACACCGAGTAAAGCCCACCTCCTTCCTCTTTGTGTATCTGGCACTGCTGTGGTTTTCTGCTGAGCAGTTAACAGGAAATATAGTTTTGTGTATTCATCAGAAAATCTAGAGTAAAAGAAAACTAATGTCCTTCAAACATCACATGAACCAAATGAGGCTCTGGACACCTGGACAGGTCTGTAGTCTGTCACAGCCACAGGACGGACACATGCAGTCACACCTCTGGCCCATCTAGAGTCTATAAATAACCTTCAAGACAACATGTAAACTCTACTCAAACAGGTGGATTCAATATATATATTATACATATATATATATAGTAGGGGTGGAACGGTTCACAAAATTTATGGTTGGGTTCATATCAAGGTTTTGGGGTCACGGTTTTTGGTTCAGTTCGGTACATTTATGTTTCAGCGAGGTCATGTTCTGATTTCAATATGCTTTTCATTTATTAGTTAACAAATGTTTGCCTTAACAAAAGTATTGCTTAAATAAGGAACATAAACACTTCTTCATTGTCAAATCTTAACTGAAAGAATAGGTCT
>CM025844.1:22089763-22130549 GCA_014673565.1 Sebastes schlegelii
AAAAACGCCTCTTGGAGGTATGCCCAAAACTCAACAGGAAGTCAGCCATCTTGAATTTTGCGATTTTGCCTATTTTTCACGTTTTATAGGTCGCATACTTTAAGAAACTCCTCCTATAGATTTGATCAGATCGACTTGAAATTTGGTCAGGACCATCTTAAGACCTTGAGGATGAAAAGTTATCAAAATGGTGAGTTTTCACTTAACGACCTGACCGTGGCGTGGCGGCCATTTTGAGCTATTCGCCATGAAACAGGAAGTTGTTGTAACTCAACTGTACATAGTCCGATATGACCAGATTTCTCAGGTATGATGAGGGTCCGATCCTGAGGACATCTATATTCAAAAATATACTCATAACCCCGCCCCAACACATTAGCCACGCCCCCTTTCATAACTCGTGATCCGTTTGTCGTAGAGTCTTGCGGGAGGTGTCATATCACTCAGCAGAGAGTGCCTGTTTCATTGGTGAAGGTTATCCCCGCCCCCTACACAATAGCCATGCCCCCTTTCATAACTCGTGAACCGTTTGTCGTAGAGTCTTGTGGCAGGCGTCGTGGTGCTCGTCTAAGTTTCGCTTTCACCATGCCCGGCCGCGTCAGTCGGCGTCCGGCCAGTACCCCCGACGTGCAAGAAGGGGCGAGGGCCCGTTCATCGCTGCTCGCAGCTTTTATTTTATTTTAAATGTCCGTACCCATGAAATAATCCAGTGTAAATAGGTCTTAATCTTGTACTTTTATTTCCTGCTGGGTCATATAAAGGTTTCTGCTTGGATTCATGTCCAGCTAATTATATAAAAGCAGCTGATGCAGAACGTCTCAGAGGAACCTGGAGGACAGGTTGATGTCCCGTCACAGAATAAGAGATTAAACTGTATAATTATTATTAATCATGATTTACATGATGAGTACAGAAAGGAATGTACTGATGAACTAACCTGGGTTAGATAATGTGGATTATATGTTATGTGCTAAAGAACCTTTGATGGGACTGGGAGATGGTATATACAATATAATATTGTGCAGGTGCTATGATATTATTATTAGGGCCCGAGCACCGACAAAGTCGGGTCCGAGGACCTATTGTTCTTCAAATGATTATTATTATTATTTTATTATGTCTTTGAGGGTAAAAACGAGGTGCTTGGGATACTAAACGCTTTTTGAAATTCTGCACATGTGTCAAACGTGCGTGAAATAGATATCTGATATGGGTTTCGTGCTTGGGTGTAGCAAATTGGCTCTCTAGCGCCCCCTATTGATTAGCCCCGACGACACGTTTCACCTAGATGTATGAAATTTGGTAGGTATATGTGCCATGATGAGACGTAAAAATCATCGCTGCTTGCAGCTTTAATTATTGTTATTATTGTTATTATTATTATTATTGTTATTATTGTTATTATTATTATTATTATGTGCTAAAAGCTCTGCAGCTGCGACAACTCACTTTGTTTTTCACTCAAAGTGTATTTGAGGATAAAAATAAATACTTCTCAAGAGAGATTCTGAAGTTGTGCTCTTTTTATATATCCATTGTTTTTATTAATATTGTATTCACGATGCATATTGTGTTCTTTGTACGCAGCTATAGCAGCTCATGCTAACAGACCACAACCCACAATATTCAGATTCATCAGAATTCATCTGGAAATACAAGAATACTGCCAAAATCAATAATAAATGACTCAATAAATTAATACATATTTCATTAAATGTAGCAAAAATAATATTAAAAATAAATGTAGCCATTAATTAATTGATATTTGTTTTAATTTGCTTCTATATTTATTTATAATTTATTAATTCCTTTATTTATTTACTTTTCTGTTTTTTTAATTTTCCCTTTTACTTATTGGTGTATTTATTTTTATCAATTTTTTAATTTATTTATTTTTGCATTCATTTTTTATTTATTTTTGTATTTATTTTTAAATGTGTGTTTTTACTTATGTATTTTGATTTGCTTTTGAATATATTCATCTTTGTATCAGTTCCCTTATTTATTTACTCTTCTGTTTAATTTTCCATTGTATTTATTTATGTATTCATTATTATTATTTAAAAAAAATTTCTGTTCATTTTTTATTTATTTTACATTTATTTTTAAATATGTATATTTATTTATGTATTTATGCACTTATTTATTTATGTATTCTTTTCTTTATACATTCATTTGCACATTTCTTGCAGAAAATACATAAAATAAATAAATGCATAAATACATACATACATTTAAAAAAAATAAAATGAATAGAAATAAATACATGAATAAATAAAAGGGAACATTAAACAGAAGAGTAAATAAATAAGAGAATTAACACACAGATAAATAAATGGGGCAACTTTTAAACAGAAATATCAATTTATGTCACATTTTATCAATTAATTAATTAATGACCACATACATTTTTTATATAATTTTTGCTGCATTTAATGACATATTTATTGGATTAATTTATTTTTGGCAGCTCTCGTCCTCCATACAGTGGAGCTCTGAGTATATATTTTATCATGTGTGTCTATTGTCTGTGTGTGTAAAATGTCTTTTTACTGTAAACCAAGTCTACCAACAGGTACACATACAGGAACCTGAACCTGAAGCTGCCACGGTAACCGGCGCTCGGCGCTCCAAACGACCTTCAGACGCCAGTCTGCTGAGTGATTGTGAGTTATGAACCAAAATGTGTTTACGTGATTTATAGGATTCAGCTGCAGTGCGTTTCGTTTCTCTAGAAATGAATGTAACAGGGTGTGACCTGTTGGACCTGTTGATACACGTATGATCTCACCTGGAGAAGAATCCCACAACACACCTGTGCTCCAGGCAACCGCCCAGGTGAGAAACACACAGAGGACTGAAACCCAATCCACCTGAGCCTTTCATTATCACCTCTAAAGGGGTTCTATGTCCAGACCGGCCAACCTAGAGACCTTAAATGAAGGGAGGATTTCTAACCTGAAGCGGGAGGGGGCTGAGTTGTGGTCGTTTGTTGGCGTTAGCGGACTCTGTTTCTAACCGACCGTTAGCTACGGTTAAATAAAGAAAATAAAGAAAATAAAGGCACTCACGTCCAGGCCTGGGTTTTTCACAATAAAAGCAGTCTACAGGCTGATTAAAATGATCTATAGGTGTAAAAACTTACACACAGTCCCTTTTAAAGCCTTCAGGAAGCTCCCAGTTTTGACTTATCCAACTTTACTTCTGTTAACTTCCTCCTCCTTCGTAGGCGGACGTTTTACTGGTGTCGCTTTCAGTCCAAAATGGCGGAAGCGTAGCTCTGACATTGAAATGGAACGAACTTTTGACTTTAACTTCTCAGCGATATACTGTACGTTCTTTGTTATCTCTACCATGACTTGTGTTGTTGTTGTTTTGATGAGAGTGAAGATCATCATGAGTATAAAGACACGTTAGATTAAAGGGTTTCTGGAGAGGTCGAACCTCAATGCATGCTGTTTAAGCTTTGTTGCTTAAACCTGAGTAGTTTTGTTGCCTCAGCCTGAGTAGTTTTGTTGCCTAAACCTGAGTAGTTTTGTTGCCTAAACCTGAGTAGTTTTGTTGCCTAAACCTGAGTAGTTTTGTTGCTTAAACGTAAGTAGTTTTGTTGCCTAAACCTGAGTAGTTTTGTTGCCTAAACCTGAGTAGTTTTGTTGCTTAAACGTAAGTAGTTTTGTTGCCTAAACCTGAGTAGTTTTGTTGCCTAAACCTAAGTAGTTTTGTTGCCTCAGCCTGAGTAGTTTTGTTGCTTAAACCTGAGTAGTTTTGTTGCCTAAACCTGAGTAGTTTTGTTGCCTAAACCTAAGTAGTTTTGTTGCCTCAGCCTGAGTAGTTTTGTTGCTTAAACCTGAGTAGTTTTGTTGCCTCAGCCTCAGTAGTTTTGTTGCTTAAACGTAAGTGGTTTTGTTGCCTAAACCTGAGTAGTTTTGTTGCTTAAACGTAAGTAGTTTTGTTGCCTAAACCTGAGTAGTTTTGTTGCCTCAGCCTAAGTAGTTTTGTTGCCTAAACCTGAGTAGTTTTGTTGCCTAAACCTGAGTAGTTTTGTTGCCTAAACCTGAGTAGTTTTGTTGCCTCAGCCTAAGTAGTTTTGTTGCCTAAACCTAAGTAGTTTTGTTGCTAAACCTAAGTAGTTTTGTTGCCTAAACCTAAGTAGTTTTGTTGCCTAAACCTAAGTAGTTTTGTTGCTTAAACCTAAGTAGTTTTGTTGCCTAAACCTAAGTAGTTTTGTTGCCTAAACCTGAGTAGTTTTGTTGCTTAAACCTAAGTAGTTTTGTTGCCTAAACCTAAGTAGTTTTGTTGCCTAAACCTGAGTAGTTTTGTTGCTTAAATCTAAGTAGTTTTGATCATCACGTGTAAAAGACACTTTAGATTAAAGGGTTTCTGGAGGGGTCGAACCTCAATGCATGCTGGGAAGTATATGCTAATATCAGGGCTGGAGACGAGCTTGATTTATCGGCACAGTTGCAGCTTTTAGTTGAAGAGATGATGTTTTAAACAGCTTGAGATTGTTGTTTAATGTGAAAGAAGAGAAGAGTGTTCTCCAGTAGTTTCACATCAGTTACGTGTCGACTTCTGAATGAACGTCCTGCTTCTGGAACAGATGATACCGATACAGACTTCATCAAACTGAACCTAGTTTATGTCTGTAACTGTGGAGTGATACCTCCTGTATACCAGAACCAAAAGTATGACTCTAAGGGCCCGTCCCTGTAATCAGAGGCGACTAAATGTCGGGTTATTTACAGGGCGGAGCAGGGGATTTCAAATAGTCTAGAGACCACTTTAACTTTCCTAAACCTCCCCCACCATCTCAGTCTGAGACAGGAAGTCCTCTCTGTGGGTAGAAACTAGTGTGAGATCACACTGCTTCTCTTTTATTATAGATCACACTGCTTCTCTTTTATTATAAATATCTGAGCACACTTTGAAGCAACACTTTGAGAGTTGAGATGGCCGTGTCTGGACGATGTGCTCGCCCCAGGCTTTTCAAAATAAAACTACTTTATTAGCTCTAGGAAAAGATTGATTTGATTAGACTTCTGCTGCGTTCAGACCGAGCAAAGCAAAGTTTCGCCTCGTTTTACTAGTGGGACCGCCGGTATAACCATGGGAGAAATAACCACTGCTGCTGCTCTGTACATGTTGGTGAAGTCCCAGATATGTCAGAAAACATAAGATGTTAGGCAACAGAACTACTCATTTAGATAAAAGATGGTGGTTTTGGTTTAAATAACTCCAGAAGTGCTGTAACTTAAGTACGGAAGTTACGTGACAAATAAATCCACGTTGACTTCTGGCCTCACACGGGGCACCAATGTTGGTCTCCTGGTGAAAGTCCGGTGTTTTTTCAGGCCCACCCGTCCACTCCGACCTCCTCGCTACGTGGCGTTCACCGCTCTTTATGCTATTATATTCCACACTAAAACAGTCCCAGCAGCTTGAGTCATGACTTTGTAGATCAAATGCTCCATTGTGACGAGGTTTAAAACCACAAACGGATCTGGAGACAATGAGCAACCCGACAGAAGGAGTCATTCATCCGACACAAACAAAGCAGCTGTTTCCACCAGGCTTTCTATAACCAGTCACACGGCAGCTGCATGTAGACTCCTCCATCACCAGGCAGCTGTGGGCCGGCGGTTTAGATACTGAACCCTGAAGGCTGAGCCATCAGTGGGTGAGTTACTGTCAGTAATGTGAAGCTCTCTGAGAGAACTTTATAACTACAGCCCATGACTGTAGGTCGGTCAGGGATTGTCTCCTGAGAGGAGTCTCCTCTTCTAGTTTCAGCTTCAGGACACTCTGATCAGACTGTTCCAGTTCTTCTGGACGTTGTCGGTGTGAACCGGCTGGAAACTCCATCTCGTCTTTTTATTTATTTATCAGTAAACAAGCCGCCTGTTTGTTGTTCCAGTCCAGTTTGTTGTGAAAACACGAGGCAGCGTGACAAGGGACTTTTTCCAGTCTTGTGACCTCAGCTGATGTTTGTTTTAATAATATTCTCATGACCTGTTGTCATAGGGAACATTAAACAGAGCAAACACAAAGATAAAAAAGAAGCAAATTAAAACAGAAATATCTATATATGTGTCTCACTATACATTCATTTACACATTTATTTTTTACATATTCCCTTTTATTTATATATGTATTTATTTTTATACTTTTTTTATTTATTTTGATATTATTTTTTAAATGTATGTATTTGTTTATGTATTTATGCATTTATATATTTTATTTATTTTCTGAAAGAAAATGTGTAAAGAAAAGAATACAGAAATAAATAAGTGGGGAAATAATGCATACATAAATAAATTTAGAAATAAATAAAAAATAATGCAGAAATAAATAAATAATTTTTAAAATTACATAATTAAATAAAAGGGAAAATTAAATGGAAGAGTAAATAAATACAAAGATGAATAAATAAAGAAGCAAATTAAAACAGATATGAGAATATATGTATTTTCTTTATGCATTTATTTACACATTTCTTTTTACATATTCTCTTTTATTTATGTATTTATTTTTGTTAATTTATTTTTTGTATTATATATTATTTTTTAAATGTATTTGTTTATTTATTTATTATTTATCTTTTAAATGTAAATAAAATAATACAGAAATAAATACAGGGTGAAATGCAAAGGGGAAATCATGCATAAATAAATTAATACATTTTGTGAAAATTAAACAGATGAGTACATAAATAAGGGAACTAGTACAAAGATAAATAAATAAAGAAGAAAATTAAAACAAATATCAATTCATGTCCCATTTTAACAATTAATTAATGACTACATTTTAAATATTATTTTTTTGCTGCATTTAATGACATAAATTGTCTATTAATTGAGTTATTTATTTATTTATTTATTCATTTATTTTCATTTTCATTTCTGCAGGTTCTGTCCTCCAGCATGATGTCTGTCTGGTGGTGAGTGTAACACAAGTTGTTTTGAATGTTTTGAACATGACATCCTGCAACAGGAACTCGTATCTCTTCCTGCAGGGCGGGAGTGGTTGGGTTAGAGTTCCAGATAAAGAAGCTGCTTGTTTACTTTGAATTTTCAAAAGTGCAGTAGGTGGAGTTTGGCTTGCACTTTGAATTGAACTTTGCTTTTACTGTGCAGTTAATGTTTATGACCTCTAACTCTCTGACTCTGTGTCTCCTACTCTCTGATAAACTCTGCTGGTTTCTGTCCTCTGACTTCATCAATAACACGACAGGTTTTATCTTGTAACCTTCCTGATGAGACTGTTTTGAATACCAAATGTGAAGGCAAAGTACTTCTCCTCGAGCTCAGAGCTGAGCGGGAGGTTTCACTACTGACGGTCTGGTTTACAGAAAGTCACGTGATTTATTTTAAACTCCTTGTTAAACCACTCCTCGCTGGCTGTGAGCCGAGGCACACCGAACAATGGAGGATGTAATCAGTAATCTCTGCAACGATTCACAGGAAACTAAACTGAAAGCATCTGTTAATGCAGAGGGGCTTTCTCTCTGAGGTATTATGTAGTTATAGGAGAAAAACTCTGACTCATAAAAGCAGTATTTAGCTTCACCATAAAAAGAAGAACAGGACGAAGAGGAAGAGGAAGAAGCAGCAGTAGTCAGGAAACCACAGAGCTGCTTCATCGTCTCATGACTCCAGATGTTATACAGCTGTTTGCTCTCTGCTGCCTCACTCTGTTTTATTCTGTTGATGAGTTTAACATCTAAAATCAACTTCTTCTTTTGTCAACACGTACTTGGACTCTGACCTCTAATTCAAATTCAAATCAAATAATAATAATAGTAATAATAATAACTAGTAAACGAGGTGGATCTTTCATAATGAACTCATTTAATTACAGGAATCTTTCTTAAATCGTCAAAGCAGTAGAACCGAAGCTGAAACTATTCTGATGCCTAAAAACAACAACTGAAAAAGAAAGACGCCATTGGCCTCACCTGTTAGACCTGTTAGACCTGAGAGGACCCGGATGGAAGCCGACGCGTCTCAGTGGAGTAATCCACCTGCAATAACCGCTCAGTAATAAGAGAGGAAGTAAACGGAGCCTCAACTAAATGTGATAAAAGTCGGATTACAAACTGGTCGAGCTGCTCATTGTCTTCATGCTGGATAGCGAGTATCACGGGTCACTGAGATTCATTACAAACTGTCCTCCTTTGTCTCACCGTCGTGTACTTTACTCTACAGTGAATTGGTGATGTGCTCGTCATTGGTGTGTGTTTATCTACAAAAGCATTCTGGGTATAATTCCTTCTTACTTGTCTTCTAGAGGGTTGCATGTTCGAATCCGGCTTGGGACCCTTCTGTGTGGAGTTTGCATGTTCTCCCCGTGTTAGCGTGGGTTTTCTCCGGGTACTCCGGTTTCCTCCCACAGTCCAAAGACATGCAGGTTAGGTTAATTGTTGACTCTAAATTGTCCGTAGGTGTGAATGTGAGGGTGAATGTTTGTCTGTCTCTATGTGTCAGCCCTGTGATGGACTGGCGACCTGTCCAGGGTGTACCCCGCCTTCGCCCAATGTTGGCTGGGATCGGCTCCAGCCCCCCCGCGACCCCTAACGGGATAAGCGGTTGCAGATGGATGGATGGACTTGTCTTCTCTTTTAAAAAGGAAAACTGGAAGTCATAATCTGCGTTCTGTGGACACTTTTGCAATTTGTTGTTCTCAAAGTAGGAACTGCAGTCCAGGTCGTCTGTGTGCAGGTTTTCATGTTAATTCATGTGTTGTCTGCTACTTTTACTATAACTGTTGCTGCTATCTTTACCAGGTCTCCCTTTGTAAAAGAGATCTTTGATCTCAACGGGATTAACCTGGTTAAATAAAGGATAATAATCAGTGGCGGCTGGTGGATTTTTTTTTGGGTAGGGCCAATCAATTTCAACAAACATCCTAGTACGATTCAATGCAAAAAAAGGTATCAAAAACGCATTACTACTTTGCAGTTACATTTTTATCATTTATTCCAACACTGACATAAGTTTCACCAGGAGTTTCTCCGCCAAAGTCCTTCTCTCAAACGGGTCTTGGAGGAGAGATTTGATCGAGTTAGGGTTGAGTCTTGCAAGAGTAGCGCTACTAGTGCTTGGCTGTTCCATTGTCATGCCGTTAAAACGGGCTGTGAGAGAAGAGAAGTGGAGAGAAGCGAGAGACGAGAAGACAAGATCACGCGAGAACTGACATGAGCCCTGACGAGAACAGAGAGAGACACACGTGAACGTGCGCGCGCACACCATGGGCCAAATCAGTTTGGCCCTCCCGGAAGTCTTTTTTACGGCGCTGATTGGATGAATTGTATGTCATTCATGCTTGTAATCATATATCTTTAATCAGTGATTGGCTGTACTGCTTATTAGACCCGCCTTCCTGGGGCCAAATCCATTTGGCCCCAGGAAGTGCACGTGCAGCAGAGCAGCTGAGAGGTGCACTAGCAGAGAGTTCAAGGAGGAAAGCAGATATTTGGCGCAGTTATCCTATTTTACAAATATTACGGGTATATTCCATAGGTCAAAAACACACATATTGACAATTTTTATAATTTTTAGAATTAATAATTTTATAATTTCTTTTTTTTTTTTTTTTTTTTGGTGGCTCAAGGTGGGTGGGGCCAGACCCCGTGGCCCTCTATTGGCCGGCCGCCACTGATAATAATACTAGCAGCTCCACGCTGTGTGTCTCCGGGCTCAAACAAGCTGAAGCATGATGCAGCGTTCCTCTGAGTCATGAGATACCAAAGAATCTGACAACTAAGAACCAGTTGTCTGCTCCATCTCTGTGGTTTTCCCGTCTGACGCAGTGTCAGATGACCTGATGATTTTATCCGCCAGTCAGGATAATAATCTATTAACCTATAAACCCAACCAGTAAAGACTGTTTAACTGTCTACATGACATCAGAACTCTAAACGTCCTCATTCTTAATGAAGAGACATCCTGACCTATCTGACGACCTGACTGGTTAAAGATGTTGGTGTAATGTTTGACGGCGTCTTCAAATCTGACAAACAAATTAGTAATCAGTTTTTGTAGTTCAGACTCTCAGCCGAGGTGAAGGACTATCTGTCTCTCAGAGACCTGGAGATGCTTTTATTACCTCTCGACAGACTGCTGGAAGTCTTTTAATAATTCGCTTCTTTACTTATTTACCTTTGTATTAATTCCCTTATTTAATTACTCTTTATTTATTTATTATTTTTTAAATTTATTTATTTAGCATATTTTTTATCTTATATTTATTTTTAAATATGTGTATTTATTTAAGTATTTATTTCTGCATGATTTTCCCTTATATTTTTTTCCATTTCCCCAAATAAGTATGTTTGGGGAAATAAATAATGAGGTAAATGCAAAGGGAAAACTGTGCAGAAATAAATACACACATTTAAAAATAAAAATAAAATAAAAAATAAATGCAAAAATAAATAAATACATTTAAAAATTAATAAAATAAATATATAAATAAATAAAAGGGAACACTGAACAGAAGAGTAAATAAATAAGGGAATTAATACAAAGATAAATAAATAAAGAAGCAAATTAAACTAAAAATATCGATGGACACGATGTGATGTTACAGAGCGTCTGGGTGTGTTTTAGTCTCATGTTTGTGTCTGTGGTTTGAAATCGGTCCATCTTTAAGGGCGCGTCTGTTAACAGAAGAACCTGAAATGTGACGAGACTTGTTTTGCTTCCAGATAAAGTAACATGTTAGAACTGATCTGAAGTCTGATCTCTGTTGTTTACCTGCTGATGAACAGCAGACCTGATGGTGAGACTGTTGGTCTGATTAATGAACTCAGTTTGAGTCTTTTGACGTGTTCATGTAGTTATATTTCTGTTTACTGTCGTCGTTTGAGGAAGCCACGTTCCAGGTTGACAAATCCCTGATGCCTCTGTTTCATAACTCTTTTATTGAGTCAGTTCACACTTCTGCTTTTATCTGCTGGTGTGCAGATAGACCCCGATAAATAAGGGTGAAATGCAACGGGAAAATCATGCAGAAATAAATGCACACATTTAAAAATAAATAATAAATGAATACAAAAATAAATAAATACATTTTAAAATGTATAAAAATAAATACATAAATAAAGAAAAGGAAAATTAAACAGAAAAGTGAATAAAAAACAAACATAAATAATAATAGGAGTACTCTATTGAACATACTATGTATCAGGACACAGTAAAGGTTTCCCTCTCCTACTAAATACTCTGGTAGTGTGAGTACTGGAAGGTCCAGCAGGACTTTACAGTGAAGCTGCTCTGCTGCCACCTGCTGGACTCTGACTGCACCGACATGATGACTTACTGCTAAAGTCCACAACTAACTCCCCCAACAAGAATGATTCATATTCAATAAATCACACAGGTTATTGGTGCACATCTTAAACACATTATTCATTATTTAAAATAGCTTTTGTTTAAAAATAACTAAAATAAATACCACCAGAGTATGGAGGACGGACACTTCCAAAATAAATGAAAAAATAAATAAATGACTCAATAAATAAATAAATATGTAAATAAAGGTAGCAAAAATAATATTAAAAATAAATGTGACATAAGTTTATATTTCTGTTTTAATTTGCTTCTTTATTTATTTATCTTTGTATTAATTTCCTTATTTATTTACTCTTCTGTTTAATGTTCCCTTTTATTTATTCATGTATTTATTTTTGCATTTATTTTGTATTCATCTATTTATTTTTTATTATTTTCTCTTTATTCTTGTTTCTATTATAATTATTTTAAATTATTTATTTATTTATTTATGCATTGTTTCCCCTTTGCATTTCCCCAAACTTATTGATTTTCTGTATTATTTCCTTTATATGTTCATTTACACATTTCTTGCAGAAAATAAATAAAATAAACAAATGTATAAATACAGAAATAAATACAAACATTTAAAAATAAATATAAAATGAAAAAATAAATACATTTAAAAATAATAAAAAGAAATACATAAATAAATAAAAGGAAAAATTAAATGGATGAATAAATAAGAAAATTTATACAAAAATAAATTAATAAAGAAGAAAATTGAAACAGAAATATCAATTTATGTCACATTTTATTAATTCATTAATGGCTACATTTATTTCTAATATTATTTTTGTTGCATTTAATGACTTACTTATTTATTTATTTATTTATTTATTTATTTATTTATTTTGGCAGCTTCCGTCCTCTGTACCAGAGAGGTCGGCGGCCTGCAGCAGTACCAACATTTAGCAGCAGCAGGGGTTTTAATTGAATACCTCTAAGTATCTGCAGAGAGCAGTTAGTGAGCAGTTAGAGAGCAGTAAACCAGCAGCTGGACGTCACTGGTTGGACTGGTGTGGAGGTGTGGAGGTTGACCTCAGTGTGGAGTAGACGACCTCTGGCTCCGGTGTAAACTCTGAACACAAACGATATAAATCATGAAGGTTGACCGATTTATTGGTCAGATCTTCTGTTTATGTGGTGAATCTGAGCTCCGACCAGCCGGGTTGTATCGGAGCATAATGACATTTTAATAAGACATAAATCAGAAGAGCAGCTGTACCTCTGGTCCTGTGTGGTCTGATCACTATTGCTCCATAAATGACGTCTGTAGTTGTTTCTGCTGCAGCTGGGTCACTCTCTGCTAAATAAAACAACATGAATACAAGTGATGAACTGCAGAAAGCAACTAAATATTAGAACAAATAGAGTCAAATTAAATACTTTAGAATAGAATATTTCAAGAAAGAAACAATAAAACAATTTCAGAGAACCTTTCAGAGAAATTAAACAATATTACCAAAAGCCTCCATATATGATATGCAATGTATAGCAGGTGGATGGATGGTAATTATGGTGGAAATGGAAATAAATAAATAAATGACTCAATAAATAAATGAAAAAAATGATATTAAAATAAATATAGCCATTAATTAATTGATAAAATGTGACATAAATTGATATTTCTTTTAATTTGCTTCTTTATTTATTTATTAACTTTCTATTAATTCCTTTATTTATTTACACTTCTGTTTACTTTTCCCTTTTATTATTTTGTGTATTTATTTTTATTATTTCCTAAATTTATTAAATTATTTTTGCATTTATTATTTATGTATTTTTGCATTTATTTTATATTTATTTATACATTTATGTATTTATGCATTTATATATTTTATTTATTTTCTGCAAGAAATGTACAAAGAAATCTGTAAAGAAAAGAATACAGAAATAAAAAAAAAATGTTTGGGGAAATAAATAAGGAAAAATCGTGCAGAAATAAATAAATGCATAAATACATACATTTAAAAAATAAATATAAAATAAACAAATAATAAATGCAAAATAAATGTAAACAGAAGAGTAGATAAATAAAGGAATTAACACAAAGATAAATAAATAAAGAGCAAATTTAAACAGAAATATCAATTTATGTCACATTTTATCAATTAATGAATGGCTAGATATATTTTTAATATTATTTTTGATACATTTAAAGACATGTTTATTCAATTATTAAGTCATTTATTTATTCATTCATTTATTTTTGATTTTGTCAGGTTCCATCCTCCATAACAAATTTGCTAATATTCACTCTTTTTTTGGAGGTAAATTGTGGAAAAAGTGATCTGTATGCAGACGATGCTGTTTTATATAGTTTTATATTGTGTTGCTGATTCTGTCCAGTTGGCTATATGGAAACTATCACTCTCCTTTAAGGCCATGCAAGATGCACGTATGCACAACAATGAGTGCATGAAGTGGGTGTGAACAGACTTTCCATCCATATAAACCGTTAGCATCGATATCAATGTATTGATCAGCCCCAGCTGTACCTCTCAGCCGGTTTGGTTCATCACTGACGTCTTCTGTTCTTTTCACTGATGAGTAGACTGGAGCTGGATCACTCTCTGCAAAAGAAAGTAAAATAGTATTATTACTGCAAGTACTGTCCAAATTCAACTGAAGTAGTCGTAGTTGTCTTTGTGGTTGTTTTGAGTCTTTGTAGTGGTTTTAAGACTCTTTGTGTGATAAATAAAAATGACAAATGAAGGGAAGATGTATAGCTGGAGGAAAACCTGTATGATATTAAAGTATTTAATGTAATTATATTAATAATTACATTGGATAAACAGATCTCTGATTTGTTAATAAATAAACATCAACAGTACTTTTATAGAAATATCACAAGTGAGCACAGTATATACAGAGATACGCAAATCTGCACATTTATTCACGTTTTTCAAACAAGTGAAGTTATCGTGTCAGGACTCAGTTCTGCGGTAAAACGTCTAAATTCAACTGAAGTGTTTTTAATCAGAAAACAGGAAACTGAAACTGGGGCGGCAGCAGAGCGTCTGTTACCACAAAACACAGACGACCAGCGCAGTTTCACACCGGAAACATCCTCTGATCAGGACTTCATGGACTAAAGAACATTTCATTTGACCAAGTTTCTGTTCTAGTTGTGAATGAATGTTAAACGTGTGTTAAATAAACAAACGGGAACCACCACTGTGCATCATAAATGAACTGTAACTGAAACACAATGATGTTTAATCTGTTTTCAAAATCTAAACCTTTATGTGAAATGTTGAGTGTCTCACCTTCAGGTTCCCTCCGGACACATCGTCTCACCAGTACAACCAGTACAACCAGTACAACCAGTAGCAGCAGACCACAGAGGGATGCAAGAAACACCGAAACTAAGAGAGGAGGAAGAGAGGAAGAGGAGAAAGCCGTAGTGGAGGAGGTCGATGGTGGAGGTGTGAAGGGGGGTTTCCCTGAAGAAAATGAAAAATAATAATGAATAATCAAAACTACAAAAGCTCTTTGTAGTCGTGTTGAGTCTCTTTGTAGTCGTGTTGAGTGTCTGTAGTCGTGTTGAGTCTCTTTGTAGTCGTGTTGAGTCTCTTTGTAGTCGTGTTGAGTCTCTTTGTAGTTGTGTTGAGTCTCTTTGTAGTCGTGTTGAGTGTCTGTAGTCGTGTTGAGTCTCTTTGTAGTTGTTTTGAGTCTCTTTGTAGTCGTGTTGAGTGTCTGTAGTCGTGTTGAGTGTCTGTAGTCATGTTGAGTCTCTTTGTAGTCGTGTTGAGTGTCTGTAGTCGTGTTGAGTCTCTTTGTAGTCGTGTTGAGTGTCTGTAGTCGTGTTGAGTCTCTTTGTAGTCGTGTTGAGTGTCTGTAGTCGTGTTGAGTCTCTTTGTAGTCGTGTTGAGTGTCTGTAGTCGTGTTGAGTGTCTGTAGTCGTGTTGAGTCTCTTTGTAGTCGTGTTGAGTCTCTTTGTAGTCGTGTTGAGTGTCTGTAGTCGTGTTGAGTGTCTGTAGTCGTGTTGAGTGTCTGTAGTCGTGTTGAGTCTCTTTGTAGTCGTGTTGAGTCTCTTTGTAGTCGTGTTGAGTGTCTGTAGTCGTGTTGAGTATCTGTAGTCATGTTGAGTCTCTGTGTAGTTGTTTTGAGTCTCTTTGTAGTCGTGTTGAGTCTCTTTGTAGTCGTGTTGAGTGTCTGTAGTCGTGTTGAGTCTCTTTGTAGTCGTGTTGAGTGTCTGTAGTCGTGTTGAGTCTCTTTGTAGTCGTGTTGAGTGTCTGTAGTCGTGTTGAGTGTCTGTAGTCGTGTTGAGTCTCTTTGTAGTCGTGTTGAGTCTCTTTGTAGTCGTGTTGAGTGTCTGTAGTCGTGTTGAGTGTCTGTAGTCGTGTTGAGTGTCTGTAGTCGTGTTGAGTGTCTGTAGTCGTGTTGAGTCTCTGTGTAGTCGTGTTGAGTGTCTGTAGTCGTGTTGAGTCTCTTTGTAGTCGTGTTGAGTGTCTGTAGTCGTGTTGAGTCTCTTTGTAGTCGTGTTGAGTGTCTGTAGTCGTGTTGAGTCTCTTTGTAGTCGTGTTGAGTGTCTGTAGTCGTGTTGAGTGTCTGTAGTCGTGTTGAGTCTCTTTGTAGTCGTGTTGAGTCTCTTTGTAGTCGTGTTGAGTGTCTGTAGTCGTGTTGAGTGTCTGTAGTCGTGTTGAGTGTCTGTAGTCGTGTTGAGTCTCTTTGTAGTCGTGTTGAGTCTCTTTGTAGTCGTGTTGAGTGTCTGTAGTCGTGTTGAGTGTCTGTAGTCGTGTTGAGTCTCTTTGTAGTTGTGTTGAGTCTCTTTGTAGTCGTGTTGAGTCTCTTTGTAGTCGTGTTGAGTGTCTGTAGTCGTGTTGAGTGTCTGTAGTCGTGTTGAGTCTCTTTGTAGTTGTGTTGAGTCTCTTTGTAGTCGTGTTGAGTCTCTTTGTAGTCGTGTTGAGTGTCTGTAGTCGTGTCGAGTCAGTACACTGTGACATCACTGTTGGCGTGGTTACAGGTGCAGGACAGAGGGGACACCTGTTCAGCCAGGTGTTACTCTTTAAGTCAATAAAGGAAACTGATTATTTTTCTGACCTGTGACAGTGAGCCAGCTGGATGGAGACTCATCACTGCTGATGAGACACTTGTAGAGGCCTTCATCAGACCTGGAAACATGGTGGAGGGTCATGTGACCTGCAGGCTCAGTCCTGATGAGGGCGCCATCTTTATAGAAATCAGCTGAGAGGCTGGAGGACGTCTTTGTCCTACAGAGCAGAGTGACGTCATCTCCCTCCATCACAGGGAGGACAGGACTCTGCAGGATCACTGGTCCACCTCAACACAGAGACACACTACAGCGTTTCATCCCTTTACACACAGCTTCATCAATACTACAATCTATGGCCCCGACCACGACTCTGAAACATCAGTAAGTTAAAATCTATGGCCCCGACCACGGCTCTGAAACATCAGTAAGTTAAAATCTATGGCCCCGACCACGACTCTGAAACATCAGTAATTTAGAATCTATGGCCCCGACCACGACTCTGAAATATCAGTAAATTATAATCTATGGCCCCGACCACGACTCTGAAATATCAGTAAGTTATAATCTATGGCCCCGACCACGACTCTGAAATATCAGTAAATTATAATCTATGGCCCCGACCACGGCTCTGAAACATCAGTAAATTATAATCTATGGCCCCGACCACGACTCTGAAATATCAGTAAATTATAATCTATGGCCCCGACCACGACTCTGAAATATCAGTAAATTATAATCTATGGCCCCGACCACGACTCTGAAATATCAGTAAATTATAATCTATGGCCCCGACCACGACTCTGAAATATCAGTAAGTTAGAATCTATGGCCCCGACCACGACTCTGAAATATCAGTAAATTATAATCTATGGCCCCGACCACGACTCTGAAATATCAGTAAATTATAATCTATGGCCCCGACCACGACTCTGAAATATCAGTAAGTTTGAATCTATGGCCCCGACCACGACTCTGAAATATCAGTGAGTTAGAATCTATGGCCCCGACCACGGCTCTGAAATATCAATAAGTTATAGAATCTATGGCCCCGACCACGACTCTGAAATATCAGTGAGTTAGAATCTATGGCCCCGACCACGACTCTGAAATATCAATAAGTTATAGAATCTATGGCCCCGACCACGACTCTGAAATATCAGTGAGTTAGAATCTATGGCCCCGACCACGACTCTGAAATATCAATAAGTTATAGAATCTATGGCCCCGACCACGACTCTGAAATATCAGTGAGTTAGAATCTATGGCCCCGACCACGACTCTGAAATATCAGTAAGTTATAGAATCTATGGCCCCGACCACGACTCTGAAATATCAGTAAGTTATAATCTATGGCCCCGACCACGGCTCTGAAACATCAGTAAGTTATAGAATCTATGGCCCCGACCACGACTCTGAAATATCAGTAAGTTATAATCTATGGCCCCGACCACGGCTCTGAAATATCAATAAGTTATAGAATCTATGGCCCCGACCACGACTCTGAAATATCAGTAAGTTATAATCTATGGCCCCGACCATGGCTCTGAAACATCAGTAAGTTATAGAATCTATGGCCCTGATCACGGCTCTGAAATATCAGTGAGTTAGAATCTATGGCCCCGACCACGACTCTGAAATATCAGTGAGTTAGAATCTATGGCCCCGACCACGGCTCTGAAATATCAATAAGTTATAGAATCTATGGCCCCGACCACGACTCTGAAACATCAGTAAGTTATAGAATCTATGGCCCCGACCACGGCTCTGAAATATCAGTAAGTTAGAATCTATGGCCCCGACCACGGCTCTGAAATATCAATAAGTTATAGAATCTATGGCCCCAATCACGGCTCTGAAATATCAGTGAGTTAGAATCTATGGCCCCGACCACGACTCTGAAATATCAGTGAGTTAGAATCTATGGCCCCGACCACGGCTCTGAAATATCAATAAGTTATAGAATCTATGGCCCCGACCACGACTCTGAAATATCAGTGAGTTAGAATCTATGGCCCCGACCACGGCTCTGAAATATCAGTAAGTTAGAATCTATGGCCCCGACCACGGCTCTGAAATATCAATAAGTTATAGAATCTATGGCCCCAATCACGGCTCTGAAATATCAGTAAGTTAGAATCTATGGCCCCGACCACGGCTCTGAAATATCAATAAGTTATAGAATCTATGGCCCCAATCACGGCTCTGAAATATCAGTGAGTTAGAATCTATGGCCCCGACCACGACTCTGAAATATCAGTGAGTTAGAATCTATGGCCCCGACCACGGCTCTGAAATATCAATAAGTTATAGAATCTATGGCCCCGACCACGACTCTGAAATATCAGTGAGTTAGAATCTATGGCCCCGACCACGGCTCTGAAATATCAGTAAGTTAGAATCTATGGCCCCGACCACGGCTCTGAAATATCAGTAGTTATAATCTCGACTCTACAGGCTGATCTTACCAGTGACGGTGATGGTGATGGTGTTACTGGTTGCTCCCTCTCTGGACTCACACCAGTAAACTCCACTGTCCCATGCGACCATGTAGCTGATGCTACAGGAGGAACCAGCAGGTTTTCCCCAGTCGTCACACTGAGTCCTGGTGTCTCTGGTGGTGTTCCTCCTCAGAGTCCATCCAGCAGAGCCGTCGTCCTCCTCACAGCTCAGAGAGACAGGCTGTCCTTCAAACATCTGAGAGCTGCTGGGACTCAGAGTCAGACGAGCTGGAGGGATTTATTATATTTTGAGCAAAACGTAGAAGTTTGTGTTCGTCAGGTTCAGGTGAGAAGATTCAATTACATTTATTAATTCATTCATTCATTAATGAATGAATGAATTAATTAATTTATTTATTGCAAGAAATGTATAAAAAAAGAATACGGAAATAAATAAGGGATGAAATACAGAGGGAAAGTCATGCATAAATAAATAAATACATTAATAAATACACACATAGAAAAATACATTTAAAATAAATAAAACATAAATGCAAAAAATAAAAAAAATAAGAAATAAATGCAAAAATAAATACATAAATTAACAAAATTAATACAAATAAATACAAAAAAAAACAATAAAAGGGAACATTAAACAGAAGAGTAAATAAATGAGGGAATTAAAACAAATATGAATTAATAAAGAAGCAAATTAAAACAAATATAATTTTTGTCACATTTTATCAATTAATTAATGACTACATTTATTTTTAATATTTTTGCTACATTTAATGACATATTTATGTATATATTCATTTATTTATATATGTATGTATTATTTGATCAGCTCTTTATCACTATCCTCTGTAGGTCTGAGCTTGTCATTAAACGAGTCGACTGACCTCGGGTTGTTGTGCAGCTCAGCGGTGAAGTCAGAACTGAAAAGAGATGAAACTCTGGTTAGTTTTGAGCTTTAATTAACACTTCATTATGTTTAATCACACAACTTAAACTCCAGAAGTTCTGAAGATGGAAACTTTTGTCTCTAAGAGAATATTAAAACATTAAATATAAAGTTCAGTTTCTTCTAATAAATAATGAATGAATGACACCAGATGTGAGTTCATCTTCTGTGACTGATGTTTCATATAGAGGTCTCATAGTGAGGCAGGATGTGTTCTGTGGTTGGAGGTGAGACGGTCGTTTAACACTGTGGAGGTTTGTTCACTGAATCTGACATTTAACACTTTAATGAGTTATATTCATTTAACTTTTTAACCTTCTCTCAAACACAAACACCTGAAGTACTAAAATCATCCCGCTCCATCACTGGTGGTGATTAATAACCAGCTCTAACTACAGTAACTCATATTGTAATGATGTGTATTGTACTCACAGAGCAGCCACAGCAGAGCAGTGAATCCCATCGCACCTCAGAGTGATGAAGACTCAGCTCAGCCTTCCTCCTCCCTCTCTGGAGGTGTTCTCAACAACTCTGTGGTTTTTGCTCTCAGCACCAAACAGGAAAATAAAAAAAGGGTTGATCGTCATGAACCAACGAACACAGACTGATTATGTCTTTATCACAGAGAATAACATTCATTTATATAAATATCTTTATGTGTGCAGATTAGATAAAAGCATTGTTATATATTATATTTTATATTATTATTATTATTATTATATTATATATTTATTTTATTACACTTCTTTTCTGTTCAGTAGATGATGTCTTATTTATTGGGACTTACAGAAGCCTTATATTTCATATATATAATATAAATATAAATTATAAATTATTTATATTTTATATGTATAAAATATAACTTATTTATAATACAAATATATATTTTTATATATTTTATAAATAACATATTTTTATATATATATACTTATATATTTTATGTATATATGTATATATAGATATATATATATATTTTTAATCAATATTGAATTGCAATGTAAATGTTAATATAAACTCCTGTAACTCTGTATTATGTTGAATGCATCTCTGTTGTCGTTGTTCAGCTCTCTGGTGTCTATAAAGTTGTTGGAAAGAAATAAAAAAAGACTCAAACTTTGTGAAGCGCTGATTGGCTGAGGAGCGCGAGGAGGCGGGGCTTGATCTCACGCCTGTCCTCATTCATACCGAGCAGCACGAGACACAGACAGACAGGAGGGGACAGGAGGGGACCGGGGGGGGACCGGGGGGGGACCGGGAGAGGACCGGGAGAGGACCGGGAGAGGACCGGGAGAGGACCGGGAGAGGACCGGGAGAGGACCGGGAGAGGACCGGGAGAGGACCGGGAGAGGACCGGGAGAGGACCGGGAGAGGACCAGGGGGGGGACCGGGAGAGGACCGGGACTGCTGATTTAAACGGAGGATTCTCCCAGGTACCACAGGTGCATTTATTTTGTATTTATTTTAAATGTATCTATTTGTTTATTTATTTATTTTTGCATTTATGTTTTATTTATTTTGCACTTATTTATTTATTTATTTTGTATTTATGTTATATTAATTTTTAAATTAATTTATGTATTTATTTATTTTTGCATGTATTTTGTATTTATTTTGCACTTATTTATTTTTGTATTTATGTTTTATTTATTTTGCATGTATTTATTTTTTTTTTTATTTATTTATTGAATGCATTCATGTGCACATGTCTCTGGTCACAGTTCTGGTCACCATGTTATGAGGAAGTGGTAGTATGTGCCAGTTATGTGCACACTGCATGCAGCAGCTCTAAAAGTAGGAAGTAAAAGGCTGAGATCTGCAGTAGTTAAATGTCTGAGTGAACCTGAAGGCGGCAGTCCATCACGTGATGAGGTTCCACCCTTCCTCTTCCTCTTCCTCTCCTCTAAAGTAAACAACAGCTGATCAGTTTCATAACATTCCACCATGTTGTCCTCAGCTGTCCTCTGTCTCCTGTTCCTCTGTCTGATCTCTGCAGCCAGAGGTGAATACACACACACACACACACACACACACACAAACACACAAACACAAACACACAAACACACACACACACACACACACACACACACACACACACACACACACACACAAACACACACACACACACTATATACATTATACACACTATATGAGTCATGCCAGCTGGTTGTTTACATGAAGAGCCTGTGCTCATGTTGTATAATTGTTATTATAAGTGTCACTAGTCATTTGATTGGTGGGTTAGAGGAGCATTTTGTGTCACTGGTCATTTGATTGGTGGGTTAGAGGAGCATTTTGAAGAATGTGTCGTTGTTTTATTGTACTCGTGTTCTTTTAAAGAGGAAACGAAGAGCAGGAGTCTCACTTAAAGAGACAAACTGGACTGATCTGAAAAGAAAACAGATGTTTCCTGATGCAAATAAAGTGAAACAGAAACATTAATAGATGATGAAAATCAGCTTTCACATCTCACTTTCTGTTTTCTGCTGAGCTGAACCACCGACGAGAGACTTCATGTGTTCATGTTATCTGTCTGTAACCAGCTGCTCTCTGACCTCGAGGCTTGTTGAGCTGAACCGACTTTCTAACTGCTTCAGTGTTTCCGGTTTCTGTTTTAGACCCAGAAGAGATGAAGGAGATGAAGGAGATGAAGGTGAGGCCTGGGCAGGACGCCACTCTTCAGTGTGAGGCTCACGCCAACGCCTCCGTCACGCTGCTGGAGTGGACCAGACCTGACCTCCACTCAGACGATTACGTCTTCTTCTACAGATACAAGCGCTCGTACGAGAGTTACCAGCACGCACGCTACCGCGGTCGAGTGGCGCTGAGAGATCCAGAGATGACGGACGGAGACGTTTCTGTTGTCCTGAAGAACGTCAGCGTCAACGACACGGCAACGTACGAGTGTCGAGTTATCGCCAGCACGACGGGACGCAACGAGACACCTCGGTCTGAGATCGACTGTCTCGTCCACCTGGAGGTTACAGGTGAGTTCATAGAGCTCACACTCAGGTGAGTTCATAGAGCTCAGACTCAGGTGAGTTTATAGAGCTCACACTCAGGTGAGTTCATAGAGCTCAGACTCAGGTGAGTTCATAGAGCTCAGACTCAGGTGAATTTATAGAGCTCAGACTCAGGTGAGTTCATAGAGCTCAGACTCAGGTGAGTTCATAGAGCTCAGACTCAGGTGAGTTCATAGAGCTCAGACTCAGGTGAATTTATAGAGCTCAGACTCAGGTGAGTTTATAGAGTTCACACTCAGGTGAGTTTATAGAGATCAGACTCAGGTGAGTTCATAGAGCTCAGACTCAGGTGAGTTCATAGAGCTCAGACTCAGGTGAGTTTATAGAGCTCAGACTCAGGTGAGTTTATAGAGCTCACACTCAGGTGAGTTTATAGAGATCAGACTCAGGTGAGTTCATAGAGCTCAGACTCAGGTGAGTTTATAGAGCTCAGACTCAGGTGAGTTTATAGAGCGCAGACTCAGGTGAGTTCATAGAGCTCACACTCAGGTGAGTTTATAGAGATCAGACTCAGGTGAGTTCATAGAGCTCAGACTCAGGTGAGTTCATAGAGCTCACACTCAGGTGAGTTCATAGAGCTCAGACTCAGGTGAGTTTATAGAGCTCAGACTTAGGTGAGTTCATAGAGCTCAGACTCAGGTGAGTTCATAGAGCTCACACTCAGGTGAGTTCATAGAGCTCAGACTCAGGTGAGTTTATAGAGCTCAGACTCAGGTGAGTTCATAGAGCTCAGACTCAGGTGAGTTCATAGAGCTCAGACTCAGGTGAGTTCATAGAGCTCAGACTCAGGTGATTTGTGGATCCCTCACACCTGTTTTCTGTTCTGCAGGTCACACAGCTGAAAATGAGGAGGAAGGAAACAAGAATGTAAATGTCCAACTCATAATTGTTCCGTCGGTTGTTGTTGCTCTGATTCTTGTTTTCATTGTTGTTGTTGCTGTTTTGATTCTTAGAAAACGTGAAAAGAATCATATTTACAAACGTCCTGCTGGAAATGCAGGTGAGCCGGTGACCTGAAATGCCTCCGATCTCTTTCCTGCTGATGATGTAAAAAAAGACGTCTTTTAAAGGGTCAGTGCGCTCAAATTAACACCTACAGAGAGTAAATATATTAAAGATAGAAGAGTGCCTTTAAAAGAGAGTGATATTTTCCATACAGCCAACTGGACAGAATCAGCAGCACTATATAATACAGTATCGTCGGCATAGAGGTGCATTTCAATCCATTTTCTAGCACTTTCTTGGTGAAAAGCAGGCGGGGCGGGAAATATTGTGGGCCGCTTTTTAATCCTAAACTACAGGAGCTAACGTAGCATGGCTAGCAGGCTAACAGCATTTCACCAGTATTAAATCGCACAAGTTTATTAAGCACTTTATTCTTTAAGATTTAGAACTGCAACTTCGCTTCAATAGCAATCTTGGCGGTGCATTCACATCCTTATTAAAGAGTACTGCAAATAAAGAAGAGTAAAAAAGGAATAAAAAATATGCATTATGAATAGAAAAATATGTAGACCTGTAAAAACAGTAAGATGTTGCACATTGCTGAGTTGTATAGGTTCCATATACACATACATATATATTTACAATTTCATATAATTGATTTTGTTTATTTTTTTATATATTTTTTTTTATTGATTACTGTTGTGTATTTTTTTTGCTCCCATGTGACTCTTTTCTAAAGAGCTTCTGATGTTTAGATCACACTGGTTTATTAATCAGCTGATGATTAATCATGACTTAGTTTGTCATTAATGTGGGAGGAAAACCATCAACTGGACTTGATGTTTTATTATTATTATTAATAATAATTTTTAATTATTAATTATTATTAATTATTAATTATTATTAATAATAATAATAATAATAATAAAGAAGAAAGTTGAAGAAATGAAACGCAGCAGGTCACATCAGGAGTAAAGACAGTCTGAGCATCTGATCATGTATTGAAATCATCACTGAAAGCTCATTAATGATGTTAATGATAATAATAATAATATTAATGATGTTAATGATAATCATAATAATATTAATGATGTTAATGATAATCATAATAATATTAATGATGTTAATGATAATAATAATATTAATGATGTTAATGATAATAATAATAATATTAATGATGTTAATGATAATAATAATAATATTAATGATGTTAATGATAATAATAATATTAATGATGTTAATGATAATAATAATAATATTAATGATGTTAATGATAATCATAA
The DNA here is from genome assembly GCA_014673565.1 of Sebastes schlegelii. Classification (NCBI taxonomy): domain Eukaryota; kingdom Metazoa; phylum Chordata; class Actinopteri; order Perciformes; family Sebastidae; genus Sebastes; species Sebastes schlegelii. The sequence goes on from CM025844.1 coordinate 22,114,746, forward strand.
TAATATTAATGATATTAATGATAATCATAATAATATTAATGATGTTAATGATAATCATAATAATATTAATGATGTTAATGATAATAATAATAATATTAATGATGTTAGAGGAACCACAGAGATGATTGTATCTGACTATGTTTCACTTCCTGCATTTCAAATGTTTGTTCTCATGCTGCAGAGCACCTCAATGCACCTCCTATAAGCTCTATTATATTAATAAACATGTTTCCTTTGTTTAATGGAGTCGTTGTTTTGTAATGTAGAGCAGCTGGATTCATTTAGGTTTATTAATCACAGAGGGATGTTTGTTTCCATGGCAACAAGACCAGTAAATATCAGCGTTTGTCTTTAACAAAGAGACCAAACGTGGAGAAAAGAGAGAAAACTGCAGGTTAGAGTCGGTTGGTTATGTGAAGAACAGACGTCGTGTTTAATGTGATCTGATGAAAGTACTGAGACTGCCAAGTGGACACAGATGGACAGTAAAACGGGAAGTACCTGAATTAAAAGAGACGATTGGATTAACGAATCTGCTGCGTATCAGTAAAACATTGGTTCATGATCTCAACCCGTCCACCGGAGACACCGGAGACACCGAGGTCCTAAGAGGCTCCTGCTGGATCCGAACGCCTTCTCTAAGTACAACATCGAGTACTGCAGTATTGTAGAGTATTATTGTTTTAACAGTATGTTGTTTTTTTTATACATATATATATATTTTTTTTTAGATTTAATTCAAATCTTTAAACAGGTAACAAAGTATTTTGGTGTGTTTTAGTGTGGTATTAGTACTTTTACTGTAGCAGAGTATTTTTTTTACAGAGTGGTATTAGTACTTTTACTGTAGCAGAGTATTTTTTACAGTGTGGTATTAGTACTTTTACTGTAACAGAATAATTTTTTACAGTGTGGTGCTGGTACTTTTACTGTAAAAGAGTATTTTTTACAGTGTGGTATAAGTACTTTTACTGTAGCAGAGTATCTTTTACAGTGTGGTATTAGTACTTTTACTGTAGCAGTTTTTTTACAGTGTGGTATTAGTACTTTTACTGTAGCAGAATAATTTTTTACAGTGTGGTGCTGGTACTTTTACTGTAGCAGAGTATTTTTTTACAGTGTGGTATTAGTACTTTTACTGTAGCAGAGTATCTTTTACAGTGTGGTATTAGTACTTTTACTGTAGCAGTTTTTTTACAGTGTGGTATTAGTACTTTTACTGTAGCAGAGTATTTTTTACAGTGTGGTATTAGTACTTTTACTGTAAGAGTATTTTTACAGTGTAGTATTAGTACTTTTACTATAACAGAGTATTTTTTACAGTGTGGTAAAGAAGAAGAAGAAGAAGAGTTCTCCACTAAAGGTCAGACCACTTTCACTGAATGTATTTAGTGTTTCTATTTGTTTTGTCATTTCAGACATCTCTGTTCTCTTTACTTTATATAATATTAAATAGTATTATACATAATAAAATCAACATTATGATTTGAGCAGTAGAATCAGAGGAATAGTTTCTGTTTAACTTGGTGGATATAAACCAGTTAAACCAGTCTAAAGTCTGAACTGGGAGGCCAACACAAGTCAACGGCGCCCTCTGCAGGACACTCTGTGTAACAGCACAAAGAGGGAAGCTGAAAAACACAAACATATTCTAACATTTTCAGTATATTTAGAATATTTATAAATGTCCCAGTCACTGTTAATTAATGTGCAAATATAATAAAAGTATAATCAGTGTATGTAGATGTTTTCAGTGGTTAGTTCAGGTGTCAGAGAGACTAACGTTATAGCTTCACCTCACTGATACTCTGTCTGTGTCTTTGTCTGTCGCTATAGAAACAGAGAGGCACGAACAAACCCAGATCTCACCGCTGTGACCGGTGTGAGAAGAAATACCAAAAATCACATAATTTAAAGATTCACTCTGAAGAGAGACTGTACAGTTGTAACCAGTGTGGGAAAGAGTTCACTACTGTCGGTATGCTCAGACGACACCAGCGTTCACACTCTGGAGAGAGACCGTACAGCTGTGACCAGTGTGAGAAAACATACAAAACACAAGGAGCTCTAAAAATACATCAGAGAGCTCTCACCGGAGAGAAACCGTACAGCTGTGACCAGTGTGAGAAAGAGTTCACTACTGTCAGTATGCTCAGACGACACCAGCGTTCACACTCTGGAGAGAGACCGTACAGCTGTGACCAGTGTGAGAAAGAGTTCACTACTGTCGGTATGCTCAGACGACACCAGCGTTCACACTCTGGAGAGAGACCGTACAGCTGTGACCAGTGTGAGAAAACATACAAAACACAAGGAGTTCTAAAAATACATCAGAGAGTTCTCACCGGAGAGAAACCGTACTGGTTTCAGAAGTGTGGCAGTAAATTCATATCAGCAGGAGGACTACAGAGTCACCATCGAAGATATCACGCTCGAGAGAAACCGCATCACTGTCGGCGGTGTGACAAAGAGTTCAGGACGTCAGAAGACCTGAAGAGTCACCAGAAAGTTCACACCGGAGAGAAACCATACAGCTGTGAGCAGTGTGGGAAAAGCTTTTCTCAGTCCAGTAACTTCAGAACCCACCAACGCATCCACAGTGGAGAGAAACCCTTCAGCTGTGGCCAGTGTGGTAAATCCTTCTCTCGGTCGTGTCACCTCAAAAGTCACAAGGTCACTCACACGGGAGAGAAACCACACCGCTGTGGTGAATGTGGGAAATCTTTCACTCGACTAGAAGCTCTCAGAATACACCGACATAGTCACGCTGGAGAGAAACCGTACAGCTGTGAGCGGTGTGGGAAGAGTTTCAGTAGTTCATCTTCATTTCACAAACACAAGCTTTTTCACGCTGGACTGAAACCACATCAGTGTGAACACTGTGACAAACGCTTCTATTCATCAGACGCACTCTCAGAACATCGGAGAACCCACACCGGACACAAACCGTACTGATGTGTCAGATGTAAGAGAGACTTCAGCCAGTCTAGTGGACTGAGGAGACACAGGTGTGTCTAAAGCCAGAATCAGAGCACACGATATCAGCCGGATTATAAACCGAGTCGACACCCTACGGCCGTCGTAGGGTGTCGACTCGGATCGGGAACAATAAATGAGTGTCGTGTGCGAAAGTCGATGGTTTTATCTCGTGTAGCGTGTCGTCGTACACGACAACTAACGCAGCGTCTGGGATGCCTCACGACGTCCCGACAGGAAGTCTAGCATGTTTGATTTTTTTTTTTTGCAGATCTGGACCCTCGAGATCCATCAGTGAGATTGTAAAGCAGTGCACGTGACCTTTATGTGCATGAAGTTATATGCAGAGAGACATTTACACAGCTTCATCCGGTTCATGAGAATATATTTACCTTATATACCTTACAGTTAAAGTTTATATGCGTGCTCGCGTGTGACTCCGCTGTTCAGACTCAGACTCCAACACAAACTCCAGTGAAGCACTCGTTCTCGCTCCACCTCACGTGCATGCTGCTCACTCCATACTGCAGAGGAGTTAGTTTAGCTCTGGGAATATCTAGTGAATGTTCCACATTGTGTAAATTTACCCCAAAAAAAAGCCTAATTTCTTTGTATTTATGAAAGAAATGGAATTATATCTGTCTTTCTTCCTAACAAAACAATAAAGCAATGAAAACAATGAATGTATGCAATATCCTTTAAAGGGCTTTAAGTGAAATTATTATCATACTCTCACCTGGTCTTTTTTTCAATTCTTCTTCTTTTTTTTTCTTTTTTTTATGTTGGTTTTGTTTCATTTCTGTTGTCCTTTTATGTTTGCTACAGCTCTTTGTTTATGTTTTCGCTATGCTTCTTTTGTATGTAAATGTTTTTAATGTTTTCTGCTGTTACTATGGATACTGTCATTTTTAAATAATAATAAAAAAAATGTTTTTAAAAAAAGTAGGAGATGGAAATATTACAATGGGGAATCTGCTAGGAAAGACATCTAAGAAAGTACACAATCTTCTAATTAATTACTTAAGGGCAACAGGAATAATGGAGATAATTTAATTATTATTATTATTATTATTATTATTATTATTATTATTATCATTATTATTGTTATTAATAATTATTAATTTGTATTTTTTTATTAATTTATTTTATTATTATTATTATTTTCCTGCCAATCTCCTGCTCCCCCTCCAGTAGTCCAGCAGGTGGAGGTAATGCACCTATAAGCGGGTTTACCAACCAACAATAAACACCAAAGAAGAAGAAGCAGCACCGCGCTAACATGCACAGCTGTCACTCAAACAGAGAGTGAAGCTGAACGAGAGACAGCCGGTAAGAACTCTAAAGAACTCTACCGGATCACCGACTGACAGACTCACTGCTGCTGCTGGTTGAGCTGCTCTGCACCGGTAGACGCTCTGCTGGTGGAGAGAGGTAGAGCTCCAACGACTCAGTGTTTGTTGTTTGTCTGTTGAATGTTTGTTCTACTGTGCACAACGGTAGAATGTGATGATGCACAACGGTAGAATGTGATGATGCACAACGGTAGAATGTGATGATGCACAACGGTAGAATGTGATGATGCACAACGGTAGAATGTGATGATGCACAACGGTAGAATGTGATGATGCACAATGGTAGAATGTGATGATGCACAATGGTAGAATGTGATGATGCACAATGGTAGAATGTGATGAAGCTCAGGGTAGAATGTGATGATGCACAATGGTAGAATGTGATGATGCACAGGGTAGAATGTGATGATGCACGATGGTAGAATGTGATGATGCACAGGGTAGAATGTGATGATGCACGATGGTAGAATGTGATGATGCACAATGGTAGAATGTGATGATGCACAATGGTAGAATTTGATGATGCACAATGGTAGAATGTGATGATGCACAGGGTAGAATGTGATGATGCACGATGGTAGAATGTGATGATGCACAGGGTAGAATGTGATGATGCACGATGGTAGAATGTGATGATGCACAATGGTAGAATGTGATGATGCACAGGGTAGAATGTGATGATGCACGATGGTAGAATGTGATGATGCACAATGGTAGAATGTGATGATGCACAATGGTAGAATGTGATGATGCACAATGGTAGAATGTGATGATGCACAATGGTAGAATTTGATGATGCACAATGGTAGAATGTGATGATGCACAGGGTAGAATGTGATGATGCACGATGGTAGAATGTGATGATGCACAGGGTAGAATGTGATGATGCACGATGGTAGAATGTGATGATGCACAATGGTAGAATGTGATGATGCACGATGGTAGAATGTGATGATGCACAATGGTAGAATGTGATGATGCACAATGGTAGAATGTGATGATGCACGATGGTAGAATGTGATGATGCACAATGGTAGAATGTGATGATGCACAATGGTAGAATGTGATGATGCACAGGGTAGAATGTGATGATGCACGATGGTAGAATGTGATGATGCACAATGGTAGAATGTGATGCACAGGGTAGAATGTGATGATGCACAATGGTAGAATGTGATGATGCACAATGGTAGAATGTGATGATGCACAGGGTAGAATGTGATGATGCACGATGGTAGAATGTGATGATGCACAATGGTAGAATGTGATGATGCACAATGGTAGAATTTGATGATGCACAATGGTAGAATGTGATGATGCACAATGGTAGAATGTGATGATGCACAATGGTAGAATGTGATGATGCACAGGGTAGAATGTGATGATGCACGATGGTAGAATGTGATGATGCACAATGGTAGAATGTGATGATGCACAATGGTAGAATTTGATGATGCACAATGGTAGAATGTGATGATGCACAATGGTAGAATGTGATGATGCACAATGGTAGAATGTGATGATGCACAATGGTAGAATGTGATGATGCTCAGGGTAAATGTATTGGCTCCATTGTGTGCCCATAGCCTCCTGTACTGGATATCAGGAGTATTTTGGAGCCAGATTCCCCTTCAAGAGGTAGAAAACCCATTTGGCGCACTTTGGGTATCCCAGTGGTCCAGACGGAGATTCCTCCTGGTCCTATCCGGACTAAAACCTTTATAGAATCAATGTGCTTTGTGTTATTTATATCTGCGTTGGCTCAGTTGTAGTCGGTGAGTTGCTGAATGAATTCAGTGGCGTCTCTGTGCACGGCATCATTGCTATAATGGTGTTATCCACTGTCTGATCTAAAATGTTAATGCTTTCATGGGTTCATCACAATTTACTCAATTTACTCAATTTACTCAATTTACTCAATTTACTCAATTTACTCAGGCATAGAAACAGTCTCAAGACTTTTTTTTCAGACTTTTTTTTGAGCATATTTCTGACTTTTCTCGGATTTTTTCAAACTTTTTTCGGATTTTCTTTTTGTTTGTTTTTTTCAGAATTTTTTTTTTTTCTTTCGAATATATTTCGGGTTTTTTTCGAACATTTTCTTCAGAATCTTTTCAGACTTTTTTCAAACTTTTTTCGGATTTTCTTTTTGTTTGTTTTTTTTCAGATTTTTTGGAACATTTTTTAAGTCTTTTTTTAGATTTTTTTTCCAGATTTTTTCAGAATTTAGATTTTTTTCTTTCGAATATTTTTCAGGGTTTTTTTCGAACATTTTTTTCAGACTCTTCGGACTTTTTTCGGATTTTTTTTTTTCTTTTTTTTTCTGACTTTTTTGGAATATTTTTTAGACTTTTTTTAGGAGTCTGTAGATGGCACACACGCTACGAGCATGCACAAAGGCGTTTCTGCTCAGCGCGTTGTCCGTCAACGAGTGTTCTCGGAAAGGAAAGTAGGTTGCCTAGCAACAATAGTAAACACTAAACATCACAGTATGAGTCACAGACAAAGTTACTTCCTGTTAGATCCGATCTGTAGGCCAGTTGTAGTTTTCAGACCACGTTGGGATTTATTTATATTTGTTTGTAAATCTATGTGGAAATGTGCGTGTGTCTAACGTTGGATTATATCTTTATTATTTTAATATCCGCCTTGTAAAGCACATAATGAGCAATCGTTTGTATTAATAATCTTCATTATTATAATTATTATTATTATCAACACCATCTGTTTGTTAACAGATGAAACCTTCATTACTCAACATGAGATTAATATCTACAATCTGGTGTTAATATCACAGTTACTCAGAGAGCTGGGACTTTCTACAGCACCTGCTGTTTGTTGACAGAACTAAGATTAGATTAAGGTAAAATTAGGTTAGGTTAAGGTAAGGTCAGAGGTCTGTACTATGAAGCGAGTTCATCATCTCCAGGGTATCTTCATCATCTTCAGAGTATCTTCATCATCTCCAGGGTATCTTCATCATCTCCAGGGTATCTTCATCATCTCCAGAGTATCTTCATCATCTCCAGGGTATCTTCATCATCTCCAGGGTATCTTCATCATCTCCAGGGTATCTTCATCATCTCCAGAGTATCTTCATCATCTCCAGGGTATCTTCATCATCTTCAGGGTATCTTTATCATCTTCAGGGTATCTTCATCATCTCCAGGGTATCTTCATCATCTTCAGGGTATCTTCATCATCTTCAGGGTATCTTCATCATCTCCAGGGTATCTTCATCATCTTCTGAGTATCTTCATCATCTCCAGAGTATCTTCATCATCTTCTGAGTATCTTCATCATCTCCAGAGTATCTTCATCATCTCCAGGGTATCTTCATCATCTCCAGGGTATCTTCATCATCTTCAGGGTATCTTTATCATCTTCAGGGTATCTTCATCATCTCCAGGGTATCTTCATCATCTTCAGGGTATCTTCATCATCTTCAGGGTATCTTCATCATCTCCAGGGTATCTTCATCATCTTCAGAGTATCTTCATCATCTTCTGAGTATCTTCATCATCTCCAGAGTATCTTCATCATCTCCAGGGTATCTTCATCATCTCCAGGGTATCTTCATCATCTTCAGGGTATCTTCATCATCTCCAGGGTATCTTCATCATCTCCAGGGTATCTTCATCATCTTCAGAGTATCTTCATCATCTTCTTCATCATCTTCAGGGTATCTTCATCATCTTCAGGGTATCTTCATCATCTTCAGAGTATCTTCATCATCTTCTGAGTATCTTCATCATCTCCAGGGTATCTTCATCATCTTCAGGGTATCTTCATCATCTTCAGGGTATCTTCATCATCTCCAGGGTATCTTCATCATCTCCAGGGTATCTTCATCATCTCCAGAGTATCTTCATCATCTCCAGGGTATCTTCATCATCTCCAGAGTATCTTCATCATCTCCAGGGTATCTTCATCATCTCCAGGGTATCTTCTGGTTATCTGGCTTCACTAACTCTAACAACAGAGATCTCACTAAGCTGAACTCTGAAGCTGGTTATCAACTCAGTAAGTCAACCCAGAGTTTCTCTGTCTGGTTATGAGCACGTTCACATTTACAGCATCTGACCAATCACAGACATGAACAAGACTACTGACCAATCACAGACATGAACAAGACTACTGACCAATCACAGACACGAACAAGACTACTGACCAATCACAGACATGAACAAGACTGCTGACCAATCACAGACATGAACAAGACTACTGACCAATCACAGACATGAACAAGACTACTGACCAATCACAGACACGAACAAGACTACTGACCAATCACAGACATGAACAAGACTACTGACCAATCACAGACACGAACAAGACTACTGACCAATCACAGACATGAACAAGACTACTGACCAATCACAGACATGAACAAGACTACTGACCAATCACAGACACGAACAAGACTACTGACCAATCACAGACATGAACAAGACTACTGACCAATCACAGACACGAACCAGACTACTGACCAATCACAGACATGAACAAGACTACTGACCAATCACAGACACGAACAAGACTACTGACCAATCACAGACACGAACAAGACTACTGACCAATCACAGACACGAACAAGACTACTGACCAATCACAGACATGAACAAGACTACTGACCAATCACAGACATGAACAGGACTACTGACCAATCACAGACAGGAACCAGACTACTGACCAATCACAGACATGAACCGACTACTGACCAATCACCAGACATGAACCAGACTACTGACAATCACAGACATGAACCAGGACTACTGACCAATCACAGACATGAACAAGACTACTGACCCAATCACTAGACACTGAACAGACTACTGACCAATCACAGAACACGAACAAGACTACTGACCAATCACAGACACTGAACAAGACTACTGACCAATCACAGACACTGAACAAGACTACTGACCAATCACAGACATGAACAAGACTACTGACCAATCACAGACATGAACAGACTACTGACCAATCACAGACATGAACAGACTACTGACCAATCACAGACATGAACAGACTACTGACCAATCACAGACATGAACAAGACTACTGACCAATCACAGACATGAACAGACTACTGACCAATCACAGACATGAACCAGACTACTGACCAATCACAGACATGAACAGACTACTGACCAATCACAGACATGAACAAGACTACTGACCAATCACAGACGAACAAGACTACTGACCAATCACAGACATGAACAAGACTACTGACCAATCACAGACATGAACCAGACTACTGACCAATCACAGACATGAACAAGACTACTGACCAATCACAGACATGAACAGACTACTGACCAATCACAGACATGAACAGACTACTGACCAATCACAGACATGAACAGACTACTGACCAATCACAGACATGAACAGACTACTGACCAATCACAGACATGAACAAGACTACTGACCAATCACAGACATGAACAGACTACTGACCAATCACAGACATGAACAAGACTACTGACCAATCACAGACATGAACAGACTACTGACCAATCACAGACATGAACAGGACTACTGACCAATCACAGACATGAACAGACTACTGACCAATCACAGACATGAAAAGACTACTGACCAATCACAGACATGAACAGACTACTGACCAATCACAGACATGAACAGACTACTGACCAATCACAGACATGAACAAGACTACTGACCAATCACAGACATGAACCAGACTACTGACCAATCACAGACATGAACAAGACTACTGACCAATCACAGACATGAACAGACTACTGACCAATCACAGACATGAACAGACTACTGACCAATCACAGACATGAACAAGACTACTGACCAATCACAGACATGACCAGACTACTGACCAATCACAGACATGGACAGGACTACTGACAGACAGGCAGAGCGGCACATTCTACAAAGAGTAAACTCTATTAGAGAAATAGGAAGAGGTGAAACTCTTAGTCAGACTGACAGTAACAGCTGGAGCTGCTAAATGCAGGAAGAACAGCTGGAACAAGAAAAAACTCCAGATGTGTGAATGCGTAAATTAACAGACTTATTAATTTAACGGAACACTCAAAAGTAAAGTGTACTTGTCTAAATATAAATAGCGTTCACGATAATAACAGATGAATGAAATACACGTCTGTTAATCCTGCAAACAGTCAAATGAGTCTGAGTATTTAAACCTCCTTCCACCTGCTGCTCCTCTCTGACGGTGTGAAACGGACTCAAGAACAAGTATAAATAAACAAATAGAAAATAGAATTCAAAGCGGTAAACACCCCCAACATGAAGCCAGCTGTCCTTCCTGCATCTGTCAGTTTAAACTGAGTTGTTTTTAGTCTGGATTATGACGGTAACTTCTTCATATGTGTGTGATGTTATCATACAATCACCACACTGAACTCTGATTGGTCAGTAGGCGATGAGTTGATCTCTGATCTGGAACAGGTTAGCCGTTCAGCATCAGTTACCATGGTGATCTACCCGGGTAAGAAGTGAACCAGCTTCGTAGTACCGAAAACCCAGAGTTAACCCTGAAGTTACCTCGATAACCGCAAATCCTGCTTCGTACTACAGGCCTCTGGAAGTGAATGTGAGTCGATGTGACGTCGTCTCAGTGATGGAAACACAACGAGCTGGTTGATGTTCAGTAACTGAATCCTTCCTCCTCTCTGACTGACTCACGACATCATCACGACTCTGTTTATCTAACGACATCATCACATCGCTGCTCTGACTCTCAGATGTGGAGGACAGATGTGGAGGACAGATGTGGAGGACAGATGTGGAGGACATGGTCGGTGAGAGTGTTAATATCTGTTTGCTGAGATCATGAAGTGTGTTGGCTTCCTGCCTACTCCTGTGTGTGTGTGTGTGTGTGTGTGTGTGTGTGTGTGTGTGTGTGTGTGTGTGTGTGTGTGTGTGTGTGTGTGTGTGTGTGTGTGTGTGTGTGTGTGTGTGTGTGTGGTGTGTGTGTGTGTGTGTGTGTGTGTGTGTGTGTGCGGGCGTGCGTGCGTGCGTGCGTGTGTGTGTGTGCCTCCTTCCATGGAAGTGCGTCTAACACGCCCTCTGACTATCTAACTGACTGTCTCTCTGTCTCTCTGCAGGACCTGAACACTGAAGGGACGGACGGAGACGGAGGAGGAAGCAGAGCGACGGAGAGATGAAGCAGTGACAGGATGAACCGTGAGTTACATATAAATATTAATATATATAATCAACAGCAGCTCCTGGAGTAATCAGATTACATTCTCAACATTCAGCTCCTTAAATGGAGCTCGGAGCCGTTTATCAGGAGTCTGTTGATGCCGACGCTCACTTCACTTCAAACGTTTACAGGATAAACCTGAAGTTCTCTAAAGTGAAACTGGAAGACGAGAAGACGAACTGAAGGATTAAATGTTCCTGAATGTTTCAAGAACGAGAGAATGAAATCTGTAAATATTAAATATAGAATAAAAGAGATATAAAACATCTTAAATGAACTGTTTAAAAACCATCTGCATCATCTGAACGGTCTGGAAAATCAATCAGAGGACGACAAACTGACTCGAATGAAATCACCAAAACAAACACAAAACTACAAAGAGACACAGAACGACCACAAAGAGACTCAGAATGACCACAAAGAGACACAGAATGACTACAGAGAGACACAGAATGACCACAAAGAGACACAGAATGACTACAGAGAGACTCAGAACGACCACAAAGAGACACAGAACGACCACAAAGAGACACAGAATGACCACAAAGAGACACAGAATGACTACAGAGAGACACAGAACGACCACAAAGAGACACAGAACGACCACAAAGAGACACAGAATGACCACAAAGAGACACAGAATGACTACAGAGAGACTCAGAACGACCACAAAGAGACACAGAACGACCACAAAGAGACACAGAATGACCACAAAGAGACACAGAATGACTACAGAGAGACACAGAACGACCACAAAGAGACACAGAATGACCACAAAGAGACTCAGAATGACTACAGAGAGACTCAGAACGACCACAAAGAGACTCAGAACGACCACAAAGAGACACAGAATGACTACAGAGAGACTCAGAACGACCACAAAGAGACTCAGAACGACCACAAAGAGACGCCAGGCGACTACAAGGAGACACAACCTGAACTACAAAGAGACGAAGCGACTAGAGACGGACTCAGAATGCCCAGACGAGGACACAGAACAGCGTTAGTCTGAGCTGCTGAATCTCAGCTGTTTTAGAGACTCGTAGACGACGGAGACGATTTATTGTCTCCCTCAGCGTCTTGTTTACTTTACTCTCCGCTGGACTCTCCGCTCGTCGGTCGGTGTCCGAGGTCAAACGGTGGAGTAAACTGTCCTCCGACATCGGCAGCGGGAGGTCAGAGGTCACAGCGGTTAGTGTCTGTTGGGAGAGATTAATGTGGGAAGTTCACAGAAACAGAATCAGTGTTCACCGTCGGCTGAGTGATTCTACTGAACTCTACTGGTTAACCTGCTGAGCTCCGATTGGTCAACTCAAACACTCAACGTCAATGAGACGGCTAGTGTAACTCCTTTGACCCGGTGTGTCCTCTCAGGTGTCTGTCAGGTGTCTGTGAGGTGTCTCTCTCAGGTGTCTCTCTCAGGTGTCTCTCTCAGGTGTCTCTCTCAGGTGTCTGTCAGGTGTCTCTCTCAGGTGTCTCTCTCAGGTGTCTCTCAGCAGGTATCTCTTTTAGGTGTCTCTCAGCAGGTGTCTCTCAGCAGGTGTCTCTCTCAGGTGTCTCTCTCAGGTGTCAGTCAGGTGTCTGTGAGGTGTCTCTTAGGTGTCTGTCAGCAGGTGTCTCTCAGGTGTCTCTCTCAGGTGTCTCTCAGGTGTGTCTCTTGTCTCTCAGGTGTGTCTCTTGTCTCTCAGGTGTGTCTCTTGTCTCTCAGGTGTGTCTCTTGTCTGTCAGTCTGTCTGTTGAATGAAGAGCAGCTTTGTTCGGATCAGGCCGACTGGTTTGTCCTGGTCTACATACCACACCCCCCCCACCTCCACACCAGTCAGTGAACTGGTTCTGTGGCGAGTTCAGGGACAGTGTGTTCCTGTGATTCAGAGGATTATGACGGTGATGACATGATGATGTATTATGATCTGATGTAACGATGTAACGATGTAACGAGGTGCTCTGCCGGCTGCAGGCTGACTGAGTTCAGTCTCTATCTTCATCTCTGTGTCTCTATGTGTCTCTATGTGTCTCAATGTGTCTCAATGTGTCTCAATGTGTCTCAATGTGTCTCTATGTGTCTCTATGTGTCTCAATGTGTCTCTATGTGTCTCAATGTGTCTCAATGTGTCTCAATGTGTCTCTATGTGTCTCAATGTGTCTCTATGTGTCTCTGTGTCTCTGTGTCTCTATGTGTCTCTATGTGTCTCTATATGTCTCTATGTGTCTCTATGTGTCTCTATGTGTCTCTATGTGTCTCTATGTGTCTCTATGTGTCTCTATATGTCTCTATGTGTCTCAATGTGTCTCTATGTGTCTATATGTCTCTATGTGTCTCTGTGTCTCAATGTATCTCAATGTGTCTCAATGTGTCTCAATGTGTCTCTATATGTCTCTATGTGTCTCTGTGTCTCAATGTGTCTCTATGTGTCTCAATGTGTCTCTATATGTCTCTATGTGTCTCTGTGTCTCAATGTGTCTCTATGTGTCTCTATGTGTCTCAATGTGTCTCTATGTGTCTATATGTCTCTATGTGTCTCTGTCTCAATGTGTCTCTATGTATCTCAATGTGTCTCAATGTGTCTCTATATGTCTCTATGTGTCTCTGTGTCTCAATGTGTCTCTATGTGTCTCTATGTGTCTCTATGTGTCTCTATGTGTCTCTATGTGTGTCTCTATGTGTCTCTGTGTCCTCTGTGTCTCTATGTGTCTCTGTGTCTCTATGTGTCTCTATGTGTCTCTATGTGTCTCTATGTGTCTCTATGTGTCTCTATGTGTCTCTATGTGTCTCAATGTGTCTCTATGTGTCTCTATGTGTCTCTATGTCTCTATGTGTCTCTGTGTCTCTGTGTCTCAATGTGTCTCAATGTGTCTCAATGTGTCTCTGTGTCTCAATGTGTCTCAATGTGTCTCTATGTGTCTCAATGTGTCTCAATGTGTCTCCATGTGTCTCAATGTGTCTCAATGTGTCTCTATGTGTCTCTATGTGTCTCTATGTGTCTCTATGTGTCTCTATGTGTCTCCATGTGTCTTAATGTGTCTCTATGTGTCTCTATGTGTCTCTGTGTCTCTGTGTCTCAATGTGTCTCTGTGTCTCTGTGTCTCTGTGTCTCTGTGTCTCTATAACTCATATTACTGATGTCATATTTCATTATATTAAAACACTCTGTGTGTATTTTTGCAGATTGCTTCGTCGGCAACGACTCCTCCTCCGAGGAGACCCAGGTGGCGTGTTTCCACGACGACGATGCGTTCAAGTACCGCGCCTACACCTTCACCTACCTGCCGCTGTTCCCCGTGGCGTTCCTCTGCAACATCGGAGCGCTGGTCGTCTTCCTCCTGCAGAGAGGACGCAGGTCGGGACATTTACATACTGAATGAAGACTTTGAATAAACATGAGACCATAAACCGTCAGATGAGATCTGAGACAGGAAGTGCTCCACAGTTAACCCTTTATGGGAGACGACGGTTCATATTTGCATTTCAGAGCAGCTGTTTCTGTTTTTATCAGACTCAATATTTACATCTCACCTCAGTTTCAAACTGTTCACCTTTAGAACACAAAGCAGGCTCCTCTTGCTGTGTTGTTGTCTGAATCAGATCTCAGACATCAGAGATGAGTAACTGTGATGGAGGCTCTAGAGCTACGACATCAGAGGGCGTTTCAGAGACGGAGAGGCAAATGATGCTGATATTTAGAACTGTTTTTAATTAAAGGGACTGTTAGTCAGAATCATAATGTGTTGTTACCAGCTTCCCCTGTGTCCGTTAAGTCAACTAAAGTCAGCGTCCTGTTGCTGGCGCTTGTGCTCGCTCTACATAGACATGAAGGAGCATCGCTCAACACAGTGAGGAGACACACGTCCAGCTAAAAGCAACAATATCACTCTATATTTCAGCTGCTTGGCAGTAATGTTAGCTGACCCAGACCAAGGTCTCTCCATGAATCAATGCTGATCCTAGTGTTGGCTTTTCCCGCCTCAGCCTCCCGACCGCGGCCGGAGGGAACGGGGGAGACGATAACGTTTCTCTCTGCGGAGCCCCGTCACTTCACAAGACACGGGAAACCTCTGTTGGTCTGGAGGAGCTGCAGCAGTTATTTCACACAAAACGTCCACTGAACATTCACTAGATATTCTCAGAGCTAAACTAACTCTGCAGTGTGGAGTGAGCAGCATGCACGTGAGAGGTGAGCGAGCGCGGTGTGTGAGTGAAGGCAGCAGAGGAGACGAGGAGCGGTCTGAACAGCGTAGCCACACGTGAGCGCTCATGGG
>CM025844.1:22134769-22169769 GCA_014673565.1 Sebastes schlegelii
TATTTCCAATGCATATCTTTGAATCCAATAAAAACACTTAATTGCTGAATTTTATTATTTTTATTAAATGTATTCATTATTATATTTATTTTTCTTTATATATATATTTATTCTTTACTGTGTTGAACAATAAAATATTAGAAATATAAGAAGAGTTTTCAGTCCAAAGTGGCGGCAGAGTTTCGTCTCTTTGCTTCTACACGTAAATCTGCTTACGCCGACACGTGCATGCCCAATGTATGTGAACGTGTGTGTGTGTGTGTGTGCGTGTGCGTGTGTGCGTGTGCTGCGTCTTACAGGTGGTGTTTCCCTGCATCTGGATGACACACTTGGCGTTGCGTCCCGTCTCTCTGGAGTTGAACGGGCGGACTCGAACCGCCACCTTCACCGACGCGCCCGCCATCGCTCGGCTCCGCCCACTCCACCTGAGGGCAGCCAATCAGAGAGCTCGGTCAGACACACACGTTACAGACTGGAGGCTCTAATGAAACACTGTCCAGGTGCATTCTGGGAGATGTAGGCTCCAGTGATCAACAGCTTTCTAGAGATCATGAATCTTCTTCTCCTCTCAGAGCAGAACGAGGAACGACCAGCGAACTCTCTCTCCTTCCCGCTCTTTTTCTCTCCTCCTCTTTTTTCCACCCGAGGATTTTCCCTTTTTTCCATCTCTCCTTTGCTTTCCCCTCCTTCTTTTCATTTCATCTCCCTGCATCTCAACTCTTCTCCTCTTTTTTCCCCTCTTTACTTTTTTTATTCGTCTCTTTTTCCATCCTCTCTCTCTCTCTCTCTGCTCTTCATTCTCTCTCTTTCCTGTTCCCTCCTCCTCCCTTCATTCTTTCCTTCCTCTCTTTCTTTCATGTTTCCACTTATTTCCTCTCTCTCTCTTTACATTCCTGTCCTCTGTTATGTGTTTCCTCGTCGCCATGGAAACCACAGCAGCCTCATTTTCACCTCCGTCGTCTCTCCGTCTCATCTCACCTTCTTTCTATTGTCTCTCTCTCTCTTTGTCTCTCTTTGTCAGTCTATGTCGAACGCCCCAGCCTCAGGCCTTTAAACACACACACACACACTCTACTGTTATTGATCGGCTCGTCAATCATCTCTCAGACGTCTCCGTCCAATCAGAGCGGACCGATCAACGTCTGAGGGTTAAACAGCTTAAAGTATTGATCTGATGTGAGGGACACAATCAGGAGGTCTCACTCTGTTGGAACTACAGAAACTCAAACACACCATGAGGATTCATCCGCTGCTGAAAATAGTCCCCAACAACCCCCCCACTACCTCCTGATTGGTTGATAGAAACTACAGATATCAGACAGGAAGTCAGGCAGGAAGTCAGACAGGAAGTCAGACAGGAAGTCAGACAGGAAGTCAGACAGAGTTGAGAGACAGACGACTCGTATAAAGTATAAATAAAAAAGACTTCTACTTTAAGGGATCAAATGTCTCGATGTCTCCGTCGTCAACAACAACAGAGACGACGACGCTCAGGATGCAAATATAAACTAATGACATGGTGGCCACAGTCACGCTGTGATGTCATCGACCAGGTGCTTCATCACCTCTGATCCAGATCCTGATGAAACCCTCCTCTCTCTCTCTCTCTCTCTCTCTCTCTCTCTCTCTCTCTCTCTCTCTCTCTCTCTCTCTCTCTCTCTCTCTCTCTCTCTCTCTCTCTCTCTCTCTCTCTCTCTCTCTCTCTCTCTGGGTTTAACGCCTCAGTGCTGTGATGCTAGCAGTTAGCTCACTAGCTGCTAACAGCACACACACACACACGGAGAGAGAGAGAGAGAGAGAGAGAGAGAGAGAGAGAGAGAGAGAGAAAGAGTGAGAGAGATTA
The DNA here is from genome assembly GCA_014673565.1 of Sebastes schlegelii. Taxonomy (NCBI): domain Eukaryota; kingdom Metazoa; phylum Chordata; class Actinopteri; order Perciformes; family Sebastidae; genus Sebastes; species Sebastes schlegelii. Next base: position 22,136,613 of record CM025844.1, read on the forward strand.
AACAGTGTGTGTTTGCTCCGTCAACACAGCAGGAACTCAGCAAACAGACAAGCTGGAGGACACACACACACACACACACACACACACACACACACACACACACACACACACACACACACTGTGCCGGGTGGTGGTGGTGGTGGTGGTGGTGTGTCGAGGTGAAGCAGCAGCCTGCATACCAGCGACCACGCTGACATCACAGCACAGGCATGCACACACACACTAACACTAGCACAGTAACACACACAGTAGTGTGTGGTTGGACAGGCTGGGCTGGATGTAAAGCTGCTGTTAGTCAAACTAACCAGCTGTTTACACAGACAGAGACAGACAGAGACAGACAGAGAGAGAGAGACAGAGACAGACAGAGACAGACAGAGACAGACAGAGAGAGAGAGAGACAGAGACAGACAGAGACAGACAGAGACAGACGGAGACAGATTCCAGTCATGTCTGTGGTTCCTCTCAGCTGAACTCTTCAGCGGGCTGCTGACTCTAAATCATGATAAACATTCACTTCATTCCTTCGTCATCGTCTCTCTGAGAGATCAGCTGCTAACGCTAACAATCTGAATCCACTCATCAAACATTCATCATCTACTGAGCTCTCAACGTTAGTAAACTCATTTTACATTTTTTTTAAATTTTCAAATCTTTATATTTTTCTTTATCTTTTTATTCTATTTATTATTAATTTTATTAATTTATTAATTATTATTTTATTTATTATTAAAAAATGCTTTTTAATGCTTCATTTTTTTATTTTATTTATTCATTATTTTATTTATTTGTATTTTTTTCAATTCATATTTTGTTTTGAATGATGTATTTTCTGGTGTTAATTTCCAATGCATATCTTTAAAACCAATAACATTTGATCACAAAAAAATATTACTTTTTATTTCTAAATTATTTTATTTATTTATTAATAAACTCCATTTTATTTATCTATTATTTAATTTTTTTTCAATTAATATTTTGTTTTGAATTATGTATTTTTTTTGGTGTTAATTTCCAATGCATATCTTTAAAACCAATAAAACTATTGCTTTCAACTGCTACATTTTATTATTTCTATTTGATGTATTAATTATTAATTTAATTTATTATAAATATATTGATTTTTATTGCTAAATTTTTTACATTTCATTTATTCATTATTATTTTATTAATTTTATTTTCTTTCAATTGATGTTTTGTTTTGAATTATGTATTTTTTAATTACCAATAACATTTGAGCACAAAAAGTATTGCTGTTAATTGCTAAATTATATTATTTGTATTTTATTTATTTATTAATAAATTAATAATATTTATTTATTTATTATTATTTTATTTTTTTCAATTAATGTTTTGTTTTGAGGTATGTCTTTTTTGTGTTCATTTCCGATGCATATCTTTGAAACCATCTAGTCAGCTCTCAGCGTTTGTTTGTTTCGGGCTAGCTGACGATGGAGAACGGGAGCATGTCTTGTCTTGCATTATACAGAAAGCTGTTTCTGTTATTCAGCCTCTAAATATGGTACATTCATACGGCCCTATATTATTATGCTGAATCCTGAGTGATCAGCTCCCGTCTGCAGCGAACCATCATTGATCAGACTTCTATCACGGATCACTGTGAGACTGAAGGAAACTGAAGCATGAAGACTCAGTGGAGTTCTGCAGCGGCTCTTCTCTCTGATCTCTAAAGGTGTTTATTGTGCATGGAGATAACCAGAGATAGTGACATCATCAGGAAGTGGGTGTGATCTGCTGCTGTGTGGAGACGCTGCCGCTCTGATCGGCTCTGATTGATTGATTTATTGATCATCTGATGGGATCACGCTGGGATGTGATTGTAGTCATGTGGAGACACAGACGGAGCTCGTTCCCATGTGGAGGCCTCTCCGGAGGAATGTGATAATGAATGGTCTTCATACCACACACACACACACACACACACACACACACACACACACACACACACACACACACACACACACACACACACACACACACACACACACACACACACACACACACACACACACACACACACACAGCTAAAGATAGGCATCAGCTCGACCCAACGCCCAGTTTGTAAAGCACTCAGACTCTCCGACACTGTTTGACTTGAACGTCCTGTTCACATGACAATGACCAGCGCTGCGTTCACAGGCAGTGGGAAATACTGGCATCAGCAGTCAAACAACACAACCAGAGCTGCACCGATAAATCACTCACACACACACACACACACACACACACACACACACACACACACACACACACACACACACACACACACACACACACACACACACACACACACACACACACACACACACACACACACACACACACACACACACACACCAGTATCAGGGTGTGTGTTGACTGATTCGTTCAGAAGGAAGTCTGACTGAGCTGGTGTGAAGTTAAATTCACTGTTTTCTCATGGAGTCTGGTGGAAACTGAAGATACAGATACTGGATCGTTGCCGTTTTTGTTTTCAGGTTCAGGTCTCATCTAACAATTATTTACATTATTGATTAATCTGCCAAGTATTTTCTCAACTAATCGATTGATTGTTTAGTTTATGAAATGATAAAATTAGTGGCAGCACCTATAAATCGACGGATCCTCAGCACTGACTGAACGGACTGAAGGAGACAATGAAAGTCTGCTCAGATTATTAATCTGAGATAGATATGTATTTATTTTGATCAAATAATAAAATAAAATATTTATTTATTTATTTTATACTCTTAGACAAATTCTTTTACGGCTAAAAAATGTGTCATAATCCATTAAAGACTGGGAATAAAACGTTTTGCTTTTAATTGCTATATTTTATTATATTTATATATTATTACTTAATTTTATTTTTTTAATTAATGTTTTGTTTTTTAATTTAAAAAAGTATTGCTTTTAATAACTCAATTTTATTTTTTATTATTACTTTATTTAAATATTTTGCAATTAATGTTTTGTTTTGAATTAACATTATTGATTTTAATAGCTACATTGTATTATTTTTATTTTGTTTATTTATTATTACTTTATTTTTTTCTAATAAATGTTTTGTTTTGAATTAAAAATATTGCTTTTAATTGCTACATTTGATTATTTGTATTTATTATTATTATTTTCAGTTAATGTTTTGTTTTGAATTATGTATTTTTTGTGTTGATTTCCAATGCATATCTTTAAAGCAAATAAAATTTGATCACAAAAAAGTACTTTTTAAATGCTACATTTTATTATTTCTGTTTTATTGATTTATTATTAATGTATTTATTTAAATGTTTTTATAATTAATGTTTTTTTTTTCATAATGTATTTTTTTTATTTCCAATGCATATCTTTAAAATAAAATTTGATCACAAAATAATGATGCTTTTAAATGCTAAATTTGATTATTTCTATTTTATTTATTTATTACGATTTTTTTTTTTCAAATGATGTTTTATTTAGAATTATTTATTTTTAAAATTTCCAATGCATATAAAATCCCCAAAAAGACTGCTTTGTTATAAATCGTAATAAAGTTCTATAAAATATCCAGACAACAAATATTAACAAATATTCCACTTCCTCATGTTTGGAGTCGTTCTCCGTCTCCGTCTCCGTCTCCGTCTCCGGTAAACCGGTCTACAACGGTCCAGGTGGATATTTGAGATATTTGCCTCAGAGGGTTTACAGTCTGTACGTCATCCTGTTAACAGGAACATCTGGGCTAACTGAGCTAACATCTGGGCTAACTGAGCTAACTAGCCTGAGCGCTAACTGCTGAGAGACGTTTGCTTTCTCTCGCCGAGTACGACACCAAAACGCCATCATTTCTTTACGCTCTCGTTCCTAGCTCCTAGCTCCTCCTTCCTGATGACATCACACAGGTGGTGCCAGGCGGCGAGCTCTGATTGGTCCAGGGACCGACGTGTCACAGACTCTCCTGATATCAGTCGTGTGGTGTTGCCTCAAAACATCAGAGCAGAATCCAAACAACATGCAGCTAAAAATACACAACACACTCACACTCACACACACACACACACACACACTCACACACACTCACACACACACACACACACACACACACACTCACACACACTCACACACACTCACACTCACACTCACACTCACTCACACACACACACACACACACTCTCACACACACACACTCACACTCACACACACACACACACACACACACACACACACACACACACACACACACACACACACACACACACACACACACACACTCAGATAGCTGAGATGCCTGCTAACAGGCTAACTTTAGCGACAGAGAGACATGAGCGGCGAGCAGAGGTGAGTCTCTGTTGCCTCTGAACGTCTCTCATTATTCAGATCGATCCGCTGGAGACGCTAACGAGGTTTTAGTTTGTCCACTTCCTGTTTAGGCGTGACGATAACACGCCGCCTCACGTCCATCCAGAATAAAACAATAATAATAATCATGTCTAATCTGAAAACATGGATCAAGAAATCCGTCATGGATTGATGGAGAGAAGAGAGAAATAATGATGGAGGTATTAAATGAGTCTTTAAAACAGACTGAAACTGGAATAAACATAATTTAAGAGCATACGAAAAAAGTATGAAAATGCAAATTGTCAGAAAAAAAGTCTGGAAATGTCTGAAAAAAATTTGAAAAAATTTAAGAAAACAAAACTCTGAAAATGTCGGAAAAATAGTCCCAAAAATGAGCGAAAAAAAAAGTCTGAAAATGTGCAAAAGGAAAGCCTGAAAATGTCTGAAAAAAAGTTTGAAAAATTCTGAAAAATGTGCAGAAAAAAGTCGGAAAATGTCGGGGAAAAAAAGTCCAGCAAATGTCTGAAAGAAAGGCAGAAGAGAAGACCTCCAGATATGTGAATGTGTGAGGGGTTTTTTTGTACGTAAAAAACTGAAAAATGTCAGAATAAAAGGTTAAATAACTAAATTTGAACGAGGGAAAACTGTCATGTCCATTTTCAAAGGGGTCCGTTGACCTCTGACCTCCAGATATGTGACTGTAGTATAAACGTCTTATTGTCTCCCATATCTGAATATTTCTGCATCCTGGGGTCCATAAACAGTCCTGAATCACATAAAGCGGGTCTCACTGTAAAGCTGAGACTCTGGTGGATCCAATGAGCCCAACTGGATCCATGTGTGATGATGTTAGTCCCCATAGGAGACATTTCATTGACCTCACTGTATAAAATGACCTCTGGTGACCTCTAGGATAATCACAGCCTCATGAAACTTTACAGCTTTATTTCGGATTTTTTTAATGTTTTTTTTTTTCTTCATTATCATTATTAATAATTGTATTATTACTATTTATTACTATTTTATTTATTTATTTTTTAAATGAATGTTTTATTTTAAATTATGCTTTTTTTTGTTGATAATTTCCAATACATATCTTTAAAACCAATAAGATTTGATCACAATGATTAATGATCTGATTAATTTCAGTTAATGATCTTATCTTATCTTTTAGATTTATGTATTTTAGATTTAATTTATATGTTGTAGGTTTTATTAGTATGCTGTGTTGACAACTTGTAATAATAATATATAGTTTATTGACTGACTCGTATTTAAAGGTAAATAACAGGAGGATTAATGTGGATATTAAATACTGTCAATTAAATCTAATTAAAGTGGATTGAAAACTATAAATTACTAACAGCAACACGAGTATATTCCTTTTATTATATTATTTTAGATCTTATTAAATTATATTAAATTATATTATATTATGTTATATTGTATTATATCACATATTATATTCTATTGTTACATTTTATTATATTAATTTATATTATTTCATTTTATATTATATTGTGCTGTATTATATTAAATTAAATTAAATTAAATTATGTTATATTAGAACAAATTTACTTTAATTGTATTAAATTAAATTAAGTTATATAATGTTATATTAAATTAAATTAAACTAAATTAAATTATGTTATTGTGATATTATAACAAATTAAGTTAACTTAAGTTAAATTAAATTATATTATGTTATATTATAACAAATTTACTTTAATTTAATTGTATTAAATTAAATTAGTTATATAATGTTATATTAAATTATATTATTTTATGTTATATTATAACAAGTTAAATGAAGTTAAATTAAATTAAATAAAATAAAATAATATTATGTTACGTTATATTATAACAAGTTAAGTTAAATTAAGTTAAATTAGATTAAATTAAGTTAGATTAGATTAGATTAAATTAAATTAGTTAAATTAGGTTAAATGAAGTTAGATTAAGTTAAATTAGATTAAATTAAGTTAAATTGAATTAGCTTAGATTAAATTAAATTAGATTAAATTAAGTTAAATTAGTTTAATTAAGTTAAATTAGTTAAATTAAGTTAAATTAGATTAAATTAAATTGAATTAAATTAGATTAGATTAAATTAAGTTAAATTAGTTTAATTAAGTTAAATTAAATTAGTTTAATTAAGTTAAATTAAATTAAGTTAAATTAAGTTAGATTAAGTTAAATTAGATAACCAGAGATGACTCACCTCTACCGGAGGAAACGGTGAGTCTGGTTGAAGCACCGCGCTGATCCGGTCACACCGACCACATCTCTCCGGTAGAACACAAAACAACAAACCAACGGGTCCGGGTCCTGGTCCTGGTCCTGGTCCTGGTCCTGGTCCTGGTCCTGGTCCGGGCCTGTCGGTACCGGGACACACACACAGTGAGCTGGGGGGGCGCTGCTGTCACACGCACGCACGCGCACACACTTACAAACGCGCACACACAAACACGCACGCACTCACACGCGTTAAAGAAAAGTTTTTCTCTCACTGGAGTCGGTGTCTGTCGGTCTCTTCCGGTCAACCGGCGGAGGATTCCCGTCCTCGTGTGTGACGTCACCGCCGGTTACCGGAGAGCAGAAACAAGATGAAGGAGAGTTCAGGCCGCTGCGGGGCGGAGGGGAGACTCACGGAGAGTCACGGAGAATAGTCCGGTGGTCCGGTAGATCCGGTAGATCCGGTGGTCGGTGAGGGGGCGGGGGATTAACGGTTAACGGTTAACCGGATGTTACCGGAGAGTTTCAACGGAAAAACAGAGTTTAAGAGAAAGAAAAGAAAAGAGAGGGGGGGGGCAGAGAGGCTGGCCGGCCTGGCCGCGCGGCGGGTGTGCGCGTGAGAATGCGGGCGCGTTCCCGTGCAGGATCCAGAGGAGAGAGATCAGCCAATCAGAGACCAGCTCCGGAGCTCAGCCAGCCAATCAGCGGCCAGCTCCGCTCCTCCTCTTCAGACAGGAGGTCTCACTCTGACTGACATTCACTGACTCTAAATATGTGCCGTTAGAAACACAACAAAAGTACTACTATCATACTAATAGTATGAATACCACACTGTACAAATACTCTGTTACAGTAACACCACACTGTACAAATACTATGTTACATCAAAAGTAATAATACCACACTGTATGAATACTCTGTTACAGTAATACCACACTGTATGAATTCTGTGTTACATCAAAAGTAATAATACCACACTTTATATCATGTTTTCTTTTGTTTATAGCTTATTTTGTATATTGTATATTGGTAGAATTTCAATTTTTTTATTCTTATTTTATTCTAACGTTTTTATCTATTCTTTTGTTATTTTACTGTTTACTTGCACCGACAAAACCAAAACAGATTCCTAGTGTAGACGTCGAACACCTGGCAATAAACACCATTCTGATTCTGATTCTGTAAAAGTACTCTGTTATAGTAAAAGTACTAATACCACACTTTATAAATACTTTGTTATAGTAAAAGTACTGATACCACATTTTAAAAGTACTCTGTTCCAGTAAAAGTACTAATACCGCACTGTAAAAATACTCACGTAAAGTACAAGCACCTCAAGTTTGTACCGCCTATTAGCAGTACTATTATGAAGTAAGAGTGGATCATCTTCTCAAACATATACGATCTTTGTCGCCATGCCCCTCCCCCCGTGTGACGTTGCACTGGAACCGGAGACATGCGCACACAGGATGTTAATTAAAGGGGCAGTGTGTGTGTGTGACGTCACAAACACTAAAAACAGCTGAAACATTCTATCTAAATAGTTATGTTCATAAACTGCTTCCTGTTGGCGCCTTTAACTCCGTCAAATCTGAACACACAGACATGAAACATACATCAATAGATTCAGTGAGACTTACACTTTCAGAGGATATCATTATTATTATGTACGTAAAAGAATAAACATCCATAAATCCACTTAGAAGACAGAGAAAAGAGACGCTGCAGAACTCCATAGAAAATCTTCATGTTTTTAGGTTTTCCTCCGCAGCACAGTGATCCGGTGATCGATATCTGTATAATGATGAGTTCACTGCAGACAGGAGACGGTCAGAGACGATTCGGCTCACTTATATTATTATATATATCATATTATTATATATATGTACCATATTTATATAAATGAGATCAATAGAGACTGTTTCATTACTTCATAATAACTTTCATACAGTATTCTGTTTCTCTGTGTCTCTGTGTGTCTCTCTGTGTCTCTGTGTCTGTGTCTCTCTGTGTCTCTCTGTGTCTCTGTGTCTGTGTGTCTCTGTGTGTTTCTCTGTGTCTCTGTGTCTCTGTGTGTCTCTCTGTGTCTGTGTCTCTGTGTGTCTCTCTGTGTCTCTGTGTCTGTGTCCGTGTGTCTCTCTGTGTCTCTGTGTGTTTCTCTCTGTGTGTCTCTGTGTCTCTGTGTCTCTGTGTGTCTCTCTGTGTGTCTGTGTCTGTGTGTCTGTGTGTGTCTCTGTGTTTCTCTGTGTCTGTGTCCGTGTGTCTCTCTGTGTCTCTGTGTGTTTCTCTCTGTGTGTCTCTGTGTCTCTGTGTGTCTCTCTGTGTGTCTGTGTCTGTGTGTCTGTGTGTGTCTCTGTGTCTCTGTGTGTCTCTGTGTGTCTCTCTGTGTCTCTGTGTGTCTCTGTGTGTTTCTCTCTGTGTGTCTCTCTGTGTCTCTGTGTGTCTCTGTGTGTTTCTCTCTGTGTGTCTCTCTGTGTCTCTGTGTATCTCTGTGTCTCTGTGTCTCTGTGTCTATGTGTCTCTGTGTGTCTGTGTGTCTCTCTGTGTCTCTGTGTGTTTCTCTCTGTGTTTCTCTCTGTGTGTCTCTGTGTCTCTGTGTCTCTGTGTGTCTCTCTGTGTCTCTGTGTCTGTGTGTCTGTGTGTCTCTCTGTGTCTCTGTGTGTCTCTCTGTGTCTCTGTGTGTCTCTGTGTGTTTCTCTCTGTGTGTCTCTCTGTGTCTCTGTGTGTCTCTCTGTGTCTCTGTATGTCTCTGTGTGTTTCTCTCTGTGTGTCTCTCTGTGTCTCTGTGTGTCTCTGTGTCTCTGTGTCTATGTGTCTGTGTGTCTGTGTGTCTCTCTGTGTCTCTGTGTCTGTGTGTCTGTGTGTCTCTCTGTGTCTCTGTGTCTGTGTCTGTGTGTCTCTCTGTGTCTCTGTGTGTCTCTCTGTGTGTCTCTGTGTCTGTGTCTCTGTGTGTCTCTGTGTCTCTGTGTGTCTCTCTGTGTCTCTATGTGTTTCTCTGTGTCTCTGTGTCTATGTGTCTGTGTGTCTGTGTGTCTCTCTGTGTCTCTGTGTCTCTGTGTGTCTCTCTGTGTCTCTGTGTCTGTGTCTGTGTGTCTCTCTGTGTGTCTCTGTGTCTGTGTCTCTGTGTGTCTCTGTGTGTCTCTCTGTGTCTCTGTGTGTTTCTCTCTGTGTGTCTCTCTGTGTCTCTGTGTGTCTCTCTGTGTCTCTGTGTCTCTCTCTGTGTCTCTGTGTGTCTCTCTGTGTGTCTCTGTGTGTGTCTCTGTCTGTCTCTGTGTGTCTCTGGGTGTCTCTCTGTGTCTCTGTGTGTCTCTGTGTCTCTGTCTCTCTCTGTCTGTCTCTGTGTGTGTTTCAGGTAAATACGTTTTCATCACCTCAGTTTCTGTCTGTGTGTTCAGACAACGTCAAACATCACGAGTGTCTGTCTGTGTGTGTGTGTAGGGGGGTCAGGGGTTAGGAAACATCTGGAAGTCAGGAAACACACACACACACACACACACACACACACACACACACACGATAAAGAAAGCAGTATTTGTTTAAACTAGTTCTGTGTTTGTGTCCTCGTGATGATTGTTGTCTCTGACCTTTGACCTGCGTGTAATCGTCTCCCGGTGGAATGATTGGACGTCCTCCTGTGATGTCATGACCCCAATGTGACCACCGGGGGGTGCTGCTGCTCCACGTCCAAGTACATTTACTTTAGTACTTTACTGAGTATTCTCCATGTTCTACTACTTCCTACTTCTACTGTACTTATAGAGTACTTTATACTCTACTACATCTCAGAGGTAACTATAGTACTTTATACTCTACTACATCTCAGAGGTAACTATAGTACTTTATACTCTACTACATCTCAGAGGTAACTATAGTACTTTATACTCCACTACATCTCAGAGGTAACTATAGTACTTTATACTCTACTACATCTCAGAGGTAACTATAGTACTTTATACTCCACTACATCTCAGAGGTACACGTTGTACTTTACACTGACAGCTTTAGTTACTTTACAGATTACAACATTTTACTGACACAGCAGTACTTTTACTGGAGACTACTGTAAGTACTTTTAGAAGATAATACTTACATTACAGTACTTTAGGTACACTTTACTGCGCTATGAATACTTTTACTTTAAGTACTTAATGTATATTTAGCTGATAATACTTAAATGCTTTTACTACTAGTTTTTAAGGCAGGCCTTTTACTTGTAGTTGAGTACTTTTACAGTGTGGTATTAGTACTTTTACTGCAGTAAAGGATCTGAGTACTATTGTGTACCTTTAAGTACTTTAATGTGAAGTACTTCATCATATTACCTGAGTTGAGTTCTGCTGACAGAGGAGGAAAAACTACAATACTTCCCTGTGAGATGAAGTACAGTTGAAGTATAAACTGAAGTACTTTTGCGCCCCCTGCAGGTCAGAGATCAGAATACCACCAGACTGTAGTAGTACTCTGTTAAACAAGACAGAATACCACCAGACTGTAGTAGTACTCTGTTAAACAAGACAGAATACCACCAGACTGTAGTAATGTATATTTTACTGCAAAATGAATACTTTAACTCTAAGTACATTTAGCTGATAAGTATTCATAGCGCAGTAAAGTGTACCTAAAGTACTCAAAGTAAAAGTATGTATTATCTTCTAAAAGTACTTACAGTAGTCTCCAGTAAAAGTACTGCTGTGTCAGTAAAATGTATCTGATGATACTTTAACTCTGAGTACATGTATCTGATGATACTTTAACTCTGAGTACATGTATCTGGTAATACTTTAACTCTGAGTACATGTATCTGATGATACTTTAACTCTGAGTACATGTATCTGATGATACTAAGTGTTGTGACTCACAGTGAGGCTGCAGGCAGCGACCTTATCTGGTAAATATTTAAATATCTATCTTCCGTCTCACCACGACGACAGATTTCTGTGAAGACATAAATAAATAAATGTATCTGACGATACTTTAACTCTGAGTACATGTATCTGATGATACTTTAACTCTGAGTACATGTATCTGACGATACTTTAACTCTGAGTACATGTATCTGATGATACTTTAACTCTGAGTACATGTATCTGATGATACTTTAACTCTGAGTACATGTATCTGATGATACTTTAACTCTGAGTACATGTATCTGACGATACTTTAACTCTGAGTACATGTATCTGACGATACTTTAACTCTGAGTACATGTATCTGACGATACTTTAACTCTGAGTACATGTATCTGATGATACTTTAACTCTGAGTACATGTATCTGATGATACTTTAACTCTGAGTACATGTATCTGACGATACTTTAACTCTGAGTACATGTATCTGATGATACTTTAACTCTGAGTACATGTATCTGATGATACTTTAACTCTGAGTACATGTATCTGATGATACTTTAACTCTGAGTACGTGTATCTGACGATACTTTAACTCTGAGTACATGTATCTGACGATACTTTAACTCTGAGTACATGTATCTGACGATACTTTAACTCTGAGTACATGTATCTGACGATACTTTAACTCTGAGTACGTGTATCTGACGATACTTTAACTCTGAGTACGTGTATCTGATGATACTTTAACTCTGAGTACGTGTATCTGATGATACTTTAACTCTGAGTACATGTATCTGACGATACTTTAACTCTGAGTACATGTATCTGACGATACTTTAACTCTGAGTACGTGTATCTGATGATACTTTAACTCTGAGTACGTGTATCTGATGATACTTTAACTCTGAGTACATGTATCTGGTAATACTTTAACTCTGAGTACATGTATCTGATGATACTTTAACTCTGAGTACATGTATCTGATGATACTTTAACTCTGAGTACATGTATCTGATGATACTTTAACTCTGAGTACATGTATCTGATGATACTAAGTGCTGTGACTCACAGTGAGGCTGCAGGCAGCGACCTTATCTGGTAAATATTTAAATATCTATCTTCCGTCTCACCACGACGACAGATTTCTGTGAAGACATAAATAAATAAATCGTGATGTTCAGCGTGAACGGCGAGCAGCGAGCAGAGAGAAGGAGCTACTTCCTGCTTACGTGACTGAAACTTCTCAGAATATTGAGTTTAATTTATTACCGAGTAATCAAACATGTAAACAAAGATTCTTCACTGGAAACAAGTTTATAAAACAATTATTAATAACCACACACACACACACACACACACACACACACACACACACACACACACACACACACACACACACACACACACACACACACACACACACACACACACACACACACACACACACACACACACACACACCATGTATAGACCCAAAACGATGTGTTGGTCCGACGTTAATCTTTAAAAGCAGATATATACAGTAGTTTCATCTCGCTGTAGTTTTTATCAAACAGGAGGAAGTAGGGACTTGTTGGGGACTATTTTCAGCGGCGGATGAATCCTTCATATTCAGTGTATAATAAGACTTGTTAGTAGAGACAGTGAAACTGTTGGTTTGAGTCTGAACATGAAGAGAAACAGAGAATATCAGCGGCGTACTTTCAGTCAGAAACACCTGACAGGTAGCTTCTCAGTGTGAAACCCTGCAGACTCAACAGGTGATGGAGACACATATTTAGAGACATTTAGAGACATTTAGAGACACGTGTCCAAGATGTCCACTAACTAACTTCACCACAGTGACATAAAATAAGACATTTTCTCCTGTGTCCCTGTGTTTGACCAAATATAATAAAAAGTTAGAATATTTGCTGAAATTGACCGAATGCAGTTTTAAGTGTAGTTTATATAACAGGAACAGGAACTAAACAACATCTGGACCCTCCTAAACAACAACTGGATCCTCCTAAACAACAACTGGATCCTCCTAAACAACAACTGGACCCTCCTAAACAACAACTGGATCCTCCTAAACAACAACTGGATCCTCCCCAACAACCCTTGGATTTCCCAACAATTCCTGGACTCCCCAACAACCCTTGGACTTCCCAACAATTCCTGGACTCCCCAACAACCCTTGGACTTCCCAACAATCCCTGGACTCCCCAACAACCCTTGGACTTCCCAACAATCCCTGGACTCCCCAACAACCCTTGGATTTCCCAACAATTCCTGGACTCCCCAACAACCCTTGGACTTCCCAACAATTCCTGGACTCCCCAACAACCCTTGGACTTCCCAACAATCCCTGGACTCCCCAACAAACTCTGGACTCCCCAACAATCCAAAGACTCCCCAAAACTCCCTGGAGTCCTTAACAACACCTGGACTCAACAACAACACCTGGACTCCCTAACAACAACTAGACTCCCCAACAATCCCTGGACTCCCCAACAATCCAAAGACTCCCCAACAACCCCTGTATACCTCAACAACCCCGAAATTCCCCAACAATCCCTGGACTCCCCAACAAGCCTTGGACTCCCCAAAACTCCCTGGACTCCCCAACAATCCCTGGAGTCCTCAACAACCTCTGGACTCCCCAACACCTGGAACCTCCTTGCCGACTGTTGGACCCTTCTTAATAGCCACTGTCTTCAGAGCTGCCGGTGATTTCAGTCTCATTCTTTCACCCAATTTATTTTCTACGACCTTCTGCGACCTTACCTTCTATTTTAGGTCGCAAAGGTGACACTTTAATTTACAGAAGAATGTTATAAATATGTATTTTCATTGAAATAAATAAAACAAAAGATTCTATAAAGACCACAATTAAATAATCCTTGATGTGTTCCATCGACGTGAAGCAGAATGATTTAGGAAAAGGAAGTAAGGAAGGAGTTTTTTGACGGATCCAGTCGCAGAGCTGATAGGGACAGATGTCCACACTCATGGACTTTGAGGCGCGTTCCCGCTAAGTCCATTTAGGCTTCAGGGGGGGCATTGGGATTGGGCCTCTGATGACCCTCTAGGTCCCTCAGGCGGTGCTCCTTCTCCTCTTTAGAGCCAGTCCGGACCCCCTCCTGCTGGTCATCAGAGAGGACTGAGCCTCCCTCATGTTGTCTCTGAACGTCCTGGTGGAGTAGTAGTACAGCAGCGGGTTGACCACGCTGTTGGACGCCGCCAGACACAGCGTCACCACCACCGCCCGCTGCAGCGCCTGCGTGACGGCGCAGTCCCAGCCGCCGCACACGGCGTGCAGATGCAGAGACCGTATCACGTGATAGGGCAGAAAGCAGAGCAGGAAGGTCGCCGTCACCATGGCGACCAGGTTCATCGAGCGCCGTCTGTTGCGGCGGCGAGTGTCGGATCGACTGCTGCCGTGGAGGCCGAAGCGGGCCTTCAGGCGTCGCACGATCCTGCTGTAGCAAACGATGATTGTGACGAAAGGGAGGAGGAAGCCGAGAGCCAACGCCACGTAATTTAAGATCAGGACACGCCCCCAATTGGACGAGCTGGACGGCTCGAAGCAGCGAGGACACCCATCCCTGAGAGAGAGAACCAGCGGAGAGACGAGCAAACCAATGAACCACAGATTTTAGTTTAATTCCTTTCATCACTAATCGCTAAAGGAACGGGATCTAGAGAGTTAACATTTGATGTTGATATTTCAGATGATGGTAAAACCAAAACTAGAAGCTAAAAGAGGCTAAAAAGCTCAGTGGAGCTGCAGAGCTGGAGATCACAAGAGTCACGTAAATAGCAATAACGCATTTTATTGATTAATAACTAACTGTACAATAAAAATAGCCATTAATAAATCTGTTTATTGTAAATTGATTATTCTATAAATAAATGGACTCACAGTAATTAATTAATTGACATTTTAATGAGCAATAAAAAGGAGAAATATAAAATAATATCCAATAAATTCATTCAATAATAAATAGTTCAAATTAAAAAGGGATTTACAAAAACACCATGAAACACAAATAAAAATACATTAATTAATTAATTCATAAATAAATAATGGAATTTAAGTTTAAAAAGAGAAATAAATAACTGGATTCACAAGTTGAATTGAGAATACAGGTTTTAAATCGATATACATTTTTTTAATTTTTAATTTTTAAAACAGTTTTATTTTTGTTTCTCTTTTTAAAATGCATTCCATTATTTATTTATGAATTCATTAATATATTTTTTAATAATGTACTTGTATGGTGTTTTTTTTAATTTGAACTATTTATTGATGGATTAATATTTAATTTTGTAAATTATTTTTTTATAATTCTTCTTTTTAATTTGCTCATTAAAAATGTCAAATAATTAATTACTTTGTAATTTTAATAATTGATTCATAGATTAATAAATCATTTTCTAATAATTTTACAAATAAACAAATTTATTAATGGAAAATTGTTTATTGAACAATTAGTTAAATAATCAATTAATACTGTTTCCGTGGCTCTTGTGGTCCTCCGTACCTGAGACACGTTATCATTACTATTCTCGCAGCACTCGTAGGTTTCTGTCCGTAGCTCCAGTCAGTGTGAGGAAGTTATATATAAATAAAGCTCTAAAGTTATTATTATTATTATTATTATTATTCATCCTAGACGACAGCTCAGTCTCGTAGGTTTGTGTCTGTATTTAAAGTCATTATTATTATTATTCATCCTAGACGACAGCTCGGTCTCGTAGGTTTGTGTCTGTATTTAAAGTCATTATTATTATTATTCATCCTAGACGACAGCTCGGTCTCGTAGGTTTGTGTCTGTAGTTAAAGTCATTGTGAGGAAGCAGCAGCTGAAGTCCGTCACTTTAAATACACACAATGAAACTGCAGGTTTAATAACAAACATGAAACGCTGTCGTCTGATGAAACAGATGTTTATGCTTTATGGTTTAAACAATCTTCTTCAGACCACTAAAAGGTGCTTCAGTTAAAGTAGTTCTACCTTGAAGTGAAGTTCAAACCTTCCATCAGTGTTTAGCTTTCCCTCCAGACGGCTATTAGTTCTTTCATTATTTATATATTTATCTATTTCTATGGAAATGAACTGAAACAACGTGATATGTTTAATCAGGTAACGGTATCAGGAAACACCACGATGTGTTCTTCAGAATCCTCCTGAACTCTTTTTTAAAGACAATGTTAATGAAAAGTTTACATAATTAAATAAATTAAAAATAATTCACTACTTTTATTTAATTATAATGTTTTTACAGATTACGTTTATACATAATTTAAATACTGAATAAGAATATTTAAATTACAAAAATACAGTAAATAAATGAAAAACTGTATTTTAAAAGGGAAACAAATAATAATAAAAAAAGGTGATTAAATTAAAAATCATACCGTAGTATTATCCTATAATATTATAAATATATTATATAACATTTCAAAATTAAGAAAAATATGAATTAAATAAAAGTTGATGATGTTAAAAAATAAAACAGGTGATAAAGTTATGTAAAACATTAAAAGATGTTTGAGATTTTGCTTTATTTTAAAGTGTGCTGAATAACTTTAAATTCATTATTAATATTATAATAATATAATAATTATTATATTAATTAGATACATTTTTTTCTAAAGTTGAAACAATAAAAATCTTTTAAATTATTTAAGTAAAAAGTTAAAAAGATAACGTTTACAAAAATGTGACAAAGTTAAAAACATAATAAATTAATATATTTTATAACTTCTTTAAATGTAAGAAAATATTAAATAAAAAATGATGAAGTTAAAAAGATACATTTATAAAAAAACAGGAGATAATGTTATACAAAACAAGTTTTAAATAATTTATCTAAATATAAAAGCTAAAAAATCACACTAATTTTAATTAGTGTGATGAAGTTTTTAAGATTACAGAATTAAAAATATTTGTACAGAAATTATAATTAGGGTCATGAAGTAAAAACATATTGTATTATTATAATATCATATTATATTTCATAACTTAAGAATTTAAAACTTAAGAAAATATCCAAAAATATGAAGGTAAAGGAGATAAAGTTGTGTAAAAATTGATGCTTAAAAATGATTTAAAATAATACAAATAAAATTAGAAAAAGAGATCGAGATAAAAAGCTTTTAAAATTACAAAATAAAAAATATATAAATAAAAAAGTAATTTAAGATTAAAGATAAAGTTCATTTCTCACAAAAAAAATAAAATAAAATTAAGAGATAAAGTTGAAACAGTAAAAACTAAGAGATGAAGTTTAATATAAAGTTGATGTATTTTCTGTCTCACCTCGTCTTCACCCCCTGGTACAGGAAGGGGATGGAGGACACGCCCACAAACAGCCAGACGCCCAGACAGACCAATAGGGTTCGAGTGGGCGTGACCAGAGCGCGGTGACGGAGCGGATGGTTTACGGCGAGCCAACGGAGCACGCTCAGTAGCGTGAGGAAGAGGATGCTGAGGGAGGAAGAGTGACTTCATCTTAATACTTCTTCTTTCGTGTGTGTGTGAGTGTGTGTGTGAGTGTGTGTGTGTGTGTGTGTGTGCATGAGTGCGTGTGTTACCTGGTGTACAGGTTGACGTAGAAGCCGTAAACGCACAGTCGGCACAGCCAATCAGGGAAGTCCCAGACTCCGCCCCGGAAGTAATAAGCCAACCGCAGCGGCAGGGTGAGGGAGAAGCTGCCGTCTGATAGGGCGAGGTTCATCATCACCACGCAGGAGGCGGAGCTTCAGGAGGGGAAACGGGAAACATAAAGATGTTAGTAACCATGCCAACGGCAGCGCTGTAAAGATAAACTGAGGGCGTATAAATCTCTGGATGTCTCTAGTTAACCATCCTTCAGTAAAGTCAGTCAGAAAGAGAGTCGGGCGATATCAGAGAAGCGTTTCAGAGACGGAGAGAAAGGGTTGCTGATAGTTTAAAGGGACTGTTTGTAACTTTTTACACGTTTAAATGTACTGGGTCGTCGTCCCATGAGCGCTCGCGTGTGGCTACGCTGTTCAGACCGCTCCTCGTCTCCTCTGCTGCCTTCACTCACACACCGCGCTCGCTCCACCTCTCACGTGCATGCTGCTCACTCCACACTGCAGAAGAAGAGTTAGTTTAGCTCTGAGAATATCTAGTGAATGTTCAGTGGACGTTTGTGCAGAAATAACTGCTGCAGCTCCTCCAGACCAACAGAGGTTTCCCGTGTCTTGTGAAGTGACGGGGCTCCGCAGAGAGAAACGTTATCGTCTCCCCCGTTCCCTCCGGCCGCGGTCGGGAGGCTGAGGCGGGAAAAGCCAACACTAGGATCAGCATTGATTCATGGAGAGACCTTGGTCTGGTCAGCTAACATTACTGCCAAGCAGCTGAAATATAGAGTGATATTGTGCTTTTAGCTGACGTGTGTCTCCTCACTGTGTTGAGCGATGCTCCTTCATGTCTATGTAGAGCGAGCACAAGCGCCAGCAACAGGACGAGGACTTTAGTTGACTTAACGGCCACAGGTGAAGCTGTTAACAAGACATTATGATTCTGACTAACAGGCCCTTTAATTAAAAACAGTTCTAAATATCAGCATCATTTCCTCTCCGTCTCTGAAACGCCTCTCTGATGTCGTAGCTCTAGAGCCTCCATCACAGTTACTCATCTCTGAGGTCTGAGATCTGATTCAGACAACAACACAGCAAGAGGAGCCTGCTTTGTGTTCTAAAGGTGAACAGTTTGAACTGAGGTGAGATGTAAATATTGAGTCTGATAAAAACAGAAACAGCTGCTCTGAAATGCAAATATGAACCGTCGTCTCCCATAAAGGGTTAACTGTGGAGCACTTCCTGTCTCAGATCTGATCTGACGGTTTATGGTCTCATGTTTATTCAAAGTCTTCATTCAGTATGTAAATGTCCCGACCTGCGTCCTCTCTGCAGGAGGAAGACGACCAGCGCTCCGATGTTGCAGAGGAACGCCACGGGGAACAGCGGCAGGTAGGTGAAGGTGTAGGCGCGGTACTTGAACGCATCGTCGTCGTGGAAACACGCCACCTGGGTCTCCTCGGAGGAGGAGTCGTTGCCGACGAAGCAATCTGCAAAAATACACACAGAGTGTTTTAATATAATGAAATATGACATCAGTAATATGAGTTATAGAGACACAGAGACACAGAGACACAGAGACACAGAGACACATTGAGACACAGACACACTGAGACACATAGAGACACATAGAGACACATTAAGACACATGGAGACACATAGAGACACATAGAGACACATAGAGACACATTGAGACACAGAGACACATTGAGACACATTGAGACACATAGAGACACATTGAGACACATTGAGACACATAGAGACACATTGAGACACATTGAGACACAGAGACACATTGAGACACATAGAGACACATAGAGACATAGAGACACATAGAGACACATAGAGACACATTGAGACACATAGAGACACATAGAGACACATAGAGACACATTGAGACACATAGAGACACATTGAGACACATTGAGACACAGAGACACATTGAGACACATTGAGACACATAGAGACACAGAGACACAGAGACACATAGAGACACAGAGACATAGAGACACATAGAGACACATTGAGACACATAGAGACACATAGAGACACATTGAGACACAGAGACACATAGAGACATATAGAGACACATTGAGACACATTGAGATACATAGAGACACATTGAGACAGAGACACATAGAGACATATAGACACATAGAGACACATTGAGACACATAGAGACACATAGAGACACATTGAGACACAGAGACACATAGAGACATATAGAGACACATAGAGACACATAGAGACACATAGAGACACAGAGACACATAGAGACATATAGAGACACATAGAGACACATAGAGATATATAGAGACACAGAGACACATAGAGACATATAGACACATAGAGACATATAGAGACACATAGAGACACATAGAGACACATAGAGACACATAGAGACACATAGAGACACATAGAGACATATAGAGACACATAGAGACACAGAGACACAGAGACACATAGAGACACATAGAGACACATAGAGACACATTGAGACACATTGAGACACATTGAGACACATAGAGACACATTGAGACACATAGAGACACATAGAGACACATTGAGACACATTGAGACACATTGAGACACATTGAGACACATAGAGACACATTGAGACACATTGAGACACATTGAGACACATAGAGACACATTGAGACACATAGAGACACATTGAGACACATTGAGACACATTGAGACACATAGAGACACATAGAGACACATAGAGACACAGAGATGAAGATAGAGACTGAACTCAGTCAGCCTGCAGCCGGCAGAGCACCTCGTTACATCGTTACATCGTTACATCAGATCATAATACATCATCATGTCATCACCGTCATAATCCTCTGAATCACAGGAACACACTGTCCCTGAACTCGCCACAGAACCAGTTCACTGACTGGTGTGGAGGTGGGGGGGGTGTGGTATGTAGACCAGGACAAACCAGTCGGCCTGATCCGAACAAAGCTGCTCTTCATTCAACAGACAGACTGACAGACAAGAGACACACCTGAGAGACAAGAGACACACCTGAGAGACAAGAGACACACCTGAGAGACACCTGAGAGAGACACCTGAGAGACACCTGCTGACAGACACCTAAGAGACACCTCACAGACACCTGACTGACACCTGAGAGAGACACCTGAGAGAGACACCTGCTGAGAGACACCTGCTGAGAGACACCTAAAAGAGATACCTGCTGAGAGACACCTGAGAGAGACACCTGAGAGACAACAGACAGACACCTGAGAGAGACACCTGAGAGAGACACCTGAGAGACAACAGACAGACACCTGAGAGAGACACCTGACAGACACCTGACTGACACCTGAGAGAGACACCTGCTGAGAGACACCTGCTGAGAGACACCTAAGAGAGATACCTGCTGAGAGACACCTGAGAGAGACACCTGAGAGAGACACCTGAGAGACAACAGACAGACACCTGAGAGAGACACCTGAGAGACAACAGACAGACACCTGAGAGAGACACCTGACAGACACCTGCTGAGAGACACCTGAGAGAGACACCTCACAGACACCTGACAGACACCTGATGAGAGACACCTGACAGAGACACCTGAGAGAGACACCTGACAGAGACACCTGAGAGAGACACCTGACAGAGACACCTGAGAGAGACACCTGACAGAGACACCTGAGAGAGACACCTGACAGAGACACCTGAGAGAGACACACCTGAGAGAGACACCTGAGAGAGACACCTGACAGACACCTGAGAGAGACACCTGAGAGAGACACCTGAGAGAGACACCTCACAGACACCTGACAGACACCTGAGAGGACACACCGGGTCAAAGGAGTTACACTAGCCGTCTCATTGACGTTGAGTGTTTGAGTTGACCAATCGGAGCTCAGCAGGTTAACCAGTAGAGTTCAGTAGAATCACTCAGCCGACGGTGAACACTGATTCTGTTTCTGTGAACTTCCCACATTAATCTCTCCCAACAGACACTAACCGCTGTGACCTCTGACCTCCCGCTGCCGATGTCGGAGGACAGTTTACTCCACCGTTTGACCTCGGACACCGACCGACGAGCGGAGAGTCCAGCGGAGAGTAAAGTAAACAAGACGCTGAGGGAGACAATAAATCGTCTCCGTCGTCTACGAGTCTCTAAAACAGCTGAGATTCAGCAGCTCAGACTAACGCTGTTCTGTGTCCTCGTCTGGGCATTCTGAGTCCGTCTCTAGTCGCTTCGTCTCTTTGTAGTTCAGTTGTGTCTCCTTGTAGTCGCCTGGCGTCTCTTTGTGGTCGTTCTGAGTCTCTTTGTGGTCGTTCTGAGTCTCTCTGTAGTCATTCTGTGTCTCTTTGTGGTCGTTCTGAGTCTCTTTGTGGTCGTTCTGAGTCTCTCTGTAGTCATTCTGAGTCTCTTTGTGGTCATTCTGTGTCTCTTTGTGGTCGTTCTGTGTCTCTCTGTAGTCATTCTGTGTCTCTTTGTGGTCATTCTGTGTCTCTTTGTGGTCGTTCTGTGTCTCTTTGTGGTCGTTCTGAGTCTCTCTGTAGTCATTCTGTGTCTCTTTGTGGTCATTCTGTGTCTCTTTGTGGTCGTTCTGTGTCTCTTTGTGGTCGTTCTGTGTCTCTCTGTAGTCATTCTGTGTCTCTTTGTGGTCATTCTGTGTCTCTTTGTGGTCGTTCTGTGTCTCTTTGTGGTCGTTCTGAGTCTCTCTGTAGTCATTCTGTGTCTCTTTGTGGTCATTCTGAGTCTCTTTGTGGTCATTCTGTGTCTCTTTGTGGTCGTTCTGTGTCTCTTTGTAGTTTTGTGTTTGTTTTGGTGATTTCATTCGAGTTGGTCTGTCGTCCTCTGATTGATTTTCCAGACCGTTCAGATGATGCAGATGGTTTTTAAACAGTTCATTTAAGATGTTTTATATCTCTTTTATTCTATATTTAATATTTACAGATTTCATTCTCTCGTTCTTGAAACATTCAGGAACATTTAATCCTTCAGTTCGTCTTCTCGTCTTCCAGTTTCACTTTAGAGAACTTCAGGTTTATCCTGTAAACGTTTGAAGTGAAGTGAGCGTCGGCATCAACAGACTCCTGATAAACGGCTCCGAGCTCCATTTAAGGAGCTGAATGTTGAGAATGTAATCTGATTACTCCAGGAGCTGCTGTTGATTATATATATTAATATTTATATGTAACTCACGGTTCATCCTGTCACTGCTTCATCTCTCCGTCGCTCTGCTTCCTCCTCCGTCTCCGTCCGTCCCTTCAGTGTTCAGGTCCTGCAGAGAGACAGAGAGACAGTCAGTTAGATAGTCAGAGGGCGTGTTAGACGCACTTCCATGGAAGGAGGCACACACACACACACACACACACACACACACACACACACACACACACACACACACACACACACACACACACACACACACACACACACACACACACACACACACACACACACACACACACACACACACACACACACAGGAGTAGGCAGGAAGCCAACACACTTCATGATCTCAGCAAACAGATATTAACACTCTCACCGACCATGTCCTCCACATCTGTCCTCCACATCTGTCCTCCACATCTGTCCTCCACATCTGAGAGTCAGAGCAGCGATGTGATGATGTCGTTAGATAAACAGAGTCGTGATGATGTCGTGAGTCAGTCAGAGAGGAGGAAGGATTCAGTTACTGAACATCAACCAGCTCGTTGTGTTTCCATCACTGAGACGACGTCACATCGACTCACATTCACTTCCAGAGGCCTGTAGTACGAAGCAGGATTTGCGGTTATCGAGGTAACTTCAGGGTTAACTCTGGGTTTTCGGTACTACGAAGCTGGTTCACTTCTTACCCGGGTAGATCTCCATGGTAACTGATGCTGATGTGGTGATTGTATGATAACATCACACACATATGAAGAAGTTACCGTCATAATCCAGACTAAAAACAACTCAGTTTAAACTGACAGATGCAGGAAGGACAGCTGGCTTCATGTTGGGGGTGTTTACCGCTTTGAATTCTATTTTCTATTTGACTTGTTCTTGAGTCCGTTTCACACCGTCAGAGAGGAGCAGCAGGTGGAAGGAGGTTTAAATACTCAGACTCATTTGACTGTTTGCAGGATTAACAGACGTGTATTTCATTCATCTGTTATCATCGTGAACGCTATTTATATTTAGACAAGTACACTTTGCTTTTGAGTGTTCCGTTAAATTAATAAGTCTGTTAATTTACGCATTCACACATCTGGAGTTTTTTCTTGTTCCAGCTGTTCTTCCTGCATTTAGCAGCTCCAGCTGTTACTGTCAGTCTGACTAAGAGTTTCACCTCTTCCTATTTCTCTAATAGAGTTTACTCTTTGTAGAATGTGCCGCTCTGCCTGTCTGTCAGTAGTCCTGTTCATGTCTGTGATTGGTCAGTAGTCTGGTTCATGTCTGTGATTGGTCAGTAGTCTGGTTCATGTCTGTGATTGGTCAGTAGTCTTGTTCATGTCTGTGATTGGTCAGTAGTCCTGTTCATGTCTGTGATTGGTCAGTAGTCTTGTTCATGTCTGTGATTGGTCAGTAGTCTGGTTCATGTCTGTGATTGGTCAGTAGTCTTGTTCATGTCTGTGATTGGTCAGTAGTCCTGTTCATGTCTGTGATTGGTCAGTAGTCCTGTTCATGTCTGTGATTGGTCAGTAGTCTTATTCATGTCTGTGATTGGTCAGTAGTCTTGTTCATGTCTGTGATTGGTCAGTAGTCCTGTTCATGTCTGTGATTGGTCAGTAGTCTTGTTCGTGTCTGTGATTGGTCAGTAGTCTTGTTCATGTCTGTGATTGGTCAGTAGTCTTGTTCGTGTCTGTGATTGGTCAGTAGTCTTGTTCATGTCTGTGATTGGTCAGTAGTCTTGTTCGTGTCTGTGATTGGTCAGTAGTCTTGTTCATGTCTGTGATTGGTCAGTAGTCTTGTTCATGTCTGTGATTGGTCAGTAGTCTGGTTCGTGTCTGTGATTGGTCAGTAGTCTTGTTCATGTCTGTGATTGGTCAGTAGTCTTGTTCATGTCTGTGATTGGTCAGTAGTCTTGTTCATGTCTGTGATTGGTCAGTAGTCTTGTTCGTGTCTGTGATTGGTCAGTAGTCTTGTTCATGTCTGTGATTGGTCAGTAGTCTTGTTCATGTCTGTGATTGGTCAGTAGTCCTGTTCATGTCTGTGATTGGTCAGTAGTCTTGTTCATGTCTGTGATTGGTCAGTAGTCTTGTTCGTGTCTGTGATTGGTCAGTAGTCTTGTTCATGTCTGTGATTGGTCAGTAGTCTTGTTCGTGTCTGTGATTGGTCAGTAGTCTTGTTCATGTCTGTGATTGGTCAGTAGTCTGGTTCATGTCTGTGATTGGTCAGTAGTCTTGTTCATGTCTGTGATTGGTCAGTAGTCCTGTTCATGTCTGTGATTGGTCAGTAGTCTTGTTCATGTCTGTGATTGGTCAGTAGTCTTGTTCGTGTCTGTGATTGGTCAGTAGTCTTGTTCGTGTCTGTGATTGGTCAGTAGTCTTGTTCGTGTCTGTGATTGGTCAGTAGTCTTGTTCATGTCTGTGATTGGTCAGTAGTCTGGTTCGTGTCTGTGATTGGTCAGTAGTCTTGTTCATGTCTGTGATTGGTCAGTAGTCCTGTTCATGTCTGTGATTGGTCAGTAGTCTTGTTCGTGTCTGTGATTGGTCAGTAGTCTTGTTCATGTCTGTGATTGGTCAGTAGTCTGGTTCATGTCTGTGATTGGTCAGTAGTCTGGTTCGTGTCTGTGATTGGTCAGCAGTCTTGTTCATGTCTGTGATTGGTCAGATGCTGTAAATGTGAACGTGCTCATAACCAGACAGAGAAACTCTGGGTTGACTTACTGAGTTGATAACCAGCTTCAGAGTTCAGCTTAGTGAGATCTCTGTTGTTAGAGTTAGTGAAGCCAGATAACCAGGAGATACCCTGGAGATGAT
Source organism: Sebastes schlegelii (assembly GCA_014673565.1). Classification (NCBI taxonomy): domain Eukaryota; kingdom Metazoa; phylum Chordata; class Actinopteri; order Perciformes; family Sebastidae; genus Sebastes; species Sebastes schlegelii. The sequence continues at coordinate 22,162,561 of CM025844.1, forward strand.
GAAGATACTCTGGAGATGATGAAGATACCCTGGAGATGATGAAGATACCCTGGAGATGATGAAGATACCCTGGAGATGATGAAGATACTCTGGAGATGATGAAGATACTCTGGAGATGATGAAGATACCCTGGAGATGATGAAGATACCCTGGAGATGATGAAGATACCCTGGAGATGATGAAGATACCCTGGAGATGATGAAGATACTCTGGAGATGATGAAGATACCCTGGAGATGATGAAGATACCCTGGAGATGATGAAGATACTCTGGAGATGATGAAGATACCCTGGAGATGATGAAGATACCCTGGAGATGATGAAGATACTCTGGAGATGATGAAGATACCCTGGAGATGATGAAGATACCCTGGAGATGATGAAGATACCCTGAAGATGATGAAGATACCCTGGAGATGATGAAGATACCCTGGAGATGATGAAGATACTCAGAAGATGATGAAGATACTCTGAAGATGATGAAGATACCCTGAAGATGATGAGATACCCTGAAGATGATGAAGAAGATGATGAAGATACTCTGAAGATGATGAAGATACCCTGGAGATGATGAAGATACCCTGGAGATGATGAAGATACCCTGAAGATGATGAAGATACCCTGGAGATGATGAAGATACCCTGGAGATGATGAAGATACTCTGGAGATGATGAAGATACTCAGAAGATGATGAAGATACTCTGAAGATGATGAAGATACCCTGGAGATGATGAAGATACCCTGAAGATGATGAAGATACCCTGAAGATGATGAAGATACCCTGGAGATGATGAAGATACCCTGAAGATGATAAAGATACCCTGAAGATGATGAAGATACCCTGGAGATGATGAAGATACCCTGGAGATGATGAAGATACTCTGGAGATGATGAAGATACTCAGAAGATGATGAAGATACTCTGGAGATGATGAAGATACTCAGAAGATGATGAAGATACTCTGAAGATGATGAAGATACCCTGGAGATGATGAAGATACCCTGAAGATGATGAAGATACCCTGAAGATGATGAAGATACCCTGGAGATGATGAAGATACCCTGAAGATGATAAAGATACCCTGAAGATGATGAAGATACCCTGGAGATGATGAAGATACCCTGGAGATGATGAAGATACCCTGGAGATGATGAAGATACTCTGAAGATGATGAAGATACCCTGGAGATGATGAAGATACCCTGGAGATGATGAAGATACCCTGGAGATGATGAAGATACCCTGGAGATGATGAAGATACCCTGGAGATGATGAAGATACCCTGGAGATGATGAAGATACCCTGGAGATGATGAAGATACCCTGGGTATGTTGAACTCCCTTCGTAGTGCAGACCTCTGACCTTACCTTAACCTAACTTAACTTTACCTTAATCTAATCTTAGTTCTGTCAACAAACAGCAGGTGCTGTAGAAAGTCCCAGCTCTCTGAGTAACTGTGATATTAACACCAGATTGTAGATATTAATCTCATGTTGAGTAATGAAGGTTTCATCTGTTAACAAACAGATGGTGTTGATAATAATAATAATTATAATAATGAAGATTATTAATACAAACGATTGCTCATTATGTGCTTTACAAGGCGGATATTAAAATAATAAAGATATAATCCAACGTTAGACACACGCACATTTCCACATAGATTTACAAACAAATATAAATAAATCCCAACGTGGTCTGAAAACTACAACTGGCCTACAGATCGGATCTAACAGGAAGTAACTTTGTCTGTGACTCATACTGTGATGTTTAGTGTTTACTATTGTTGCTAGGCAACCTACTTTCCTTTCCGAGAACACTCGTTGACGGACAACGCGCTGAGCAGAAACGCCTTTGTGCATGCTCGTAGCGTGTGTGCCATCTACAGACTCCTAAAAAAAGTCTAAAAAATATTCCAAAAAAGTCAGAAAAAAAAAAAAAAAAAAAATCAGAAAAAAGTTTGAAAAAAGTCCGAAGAGTCTGAAAAAAATGTTCGAAAAAAACCCTGAAAAATATTCGAAAGAAAAAAATCTAAATTCTGAAAAAATCTGGAAAAAAAATCTAAAAAAAGACTTAAAAAATGTTCCAAAAAATCTGAAAAAAAACAAACAAAAAGAAAATCCGAAAAAAGTTTGAAAAAAGTCTGAAAAGATTCTGAAGAAAATGTTCCAAAAAAAACGAAATATATTCGAAAGAAAAAAAAAAAATTCTGAAAAAAACAAACAAAAAGAAAATCCGAAAAAAGTTTGAAAAAATCCGAGAAAAGTCAGAAATATGCTCAAAAAAAAGTCTGAAAAAAAAGTCTTGAGACTGTTTCTATGCCTGAGTAAATTGAGTAAATTGTGATGAACCCATGAAAGCATTAACATTTTAGATCAGACAGTGGATAACACCATTATAGCAATGATGCCGTGCACAGAGACGCCACTGAATTCATTCAGCAACTCACCGACTACAACTGAGCCAACGCAGATATAAATAACACAAAGCACATTGATTCTATAAAGGTTTTAGTCCGGATAGGACCAGGAGGAATCTCCGTCTGGACCACTGGGATACCCAAAGTGCGCCAAATGGGTTTTCTACCTCTTGAAGGGGAATCTGGCTCCAAAATACTCCTGATATCCAGTACAGGAGGCTATGGGCACACAATGGAGCCAATACATTTACCCTGAGCATCATCACATTCTACCATTGTGCATCATCACATTCTACCATTGTGCATCATCACATTCTACCATTGTGCATCATCACATTCTACCATTGTGCATCATCAAATTCTACCATTGTGCATCATCACATTCTACCATTGTGCATCATCACATTCTACCATCGTGCATCATCACATTCTACCCTGTGCATCATCACATTCTACCATTGTGCATCATCACATTCTACCATTGTGCATCATCACATTCTACCATTGTGCATCATCAAATTCTACCATTGTGCATCATCACATTCTACCATTGTGCATCATCACATTCTACCATCGTGCATCATCACATTCTACCCTGTGCATCATCACATTCTACCATTGTGCATCATCACATTCTACCATTGTGCATCATCACATTCTACCCTGTGCATCACATTCTACCATTGTGCATCATCACATTCTACCATCGTGCATCATCACATTCTACCCTGTGCATCATCACATTCTACCATTGTGCATCATCACATTCTACCATTGTGCATCATCACATTCTACCATCGTGCATCATCACATTCTACCATTGTGCATCATCACATTCTACCATTGTGCATCATCACATTCTACCATCGTGCATCATCACATTCTACCATTGTGCATCATCACATTCTACCATCGTGCATCATCACATTCTACCCTGTGCATCATCACATTCTACCATCGTGCATCATCACATTCTACCCTGTGCATCATCACATTCTACCATTGTGCATCATCAAATTCTACCATTGTGCATCATCACATTCTACCATTGTGCATCATCACATTCTACCATTGTGCATCATCACATTCTACCATTGTGCATCATCACATTCTACCATCGTGCATCATCACATTCTACCCTGTGCATCATCACATTCTACCATTGTGCATCATCACATTCTACCATCGTGCATCATCACATTCTACCCTGTGCATTATCACATTCTACCATTGTGCATCATCAAATTCTACCATTGTGCATCATCACATTCTACCATTGTGCATCATCACATTCTACCATTGTGCATCATCACATTCTACCATTGTGCATCATCACATTCTACCATCGTGCATCATCACATTCTACCCTGTGCATCATCACATTCTACCATCGTGCATCATCACATTCTACCCTGTGCATCATCACATTCTACCATTGTGCATCATCACATTCTACCCTGTGCATCATCACATTCTACCATTGTGCATCATCACATTCTACCATTGTGCATCATCAAATTCTACCATTGTGCATCATCACATTCTACCATTGTGCATCATCACATTCTACCATTGTGCATCATCACATTCTACCATTGTGCATCATCACATTCTACCATTGTGCATCATCACATTCTACCATTGTGCATCATCACATTCTACCGTTGTGCACAGTAGAACAAACATTCAACAAACAAACAACAAACACTGAGTCGTTGGAGCTCTATCTCTCTCCACCAGCAGACCGTCTACCGGTGCAGAGCAGCTCAACCAGCAGCAGCAGTGAGTCTGTCAGTCGGTGATCCGGTAGAGTTCTTTAGAGTTCTTACCGGCTGTCTCTCGTTCAGCTTCACTCTCTGTTTGAGTGACAGCTCTGCTTGTTAGCGCGGTGCTGCTGCTTCTTCTTTGGTGTTTATTGTTGGTTGGTAAACCCGCTTATAGGTGCATTACCTCCACCTGCTGGACTACTGGAGGGGGAGCAGGAGATTGGCAGGAAAATAATAATAATAATAAAATAAATTAATAAAAAAATACAAATTAATAATTATTAATAACAATAATAATGATAATAATAATAATAATAATAATAATAATAATAATAATAATTAAATTATCTCCATTATTCCTGTTGCCCTTAAGTAATTAATTAGAAGATTGTGTACTTTCTTAGATGTCTTTCCTAGCAGATTCCCCATTGTAATATTTCCATCTCCTACTTTTTTTAAAAACATTTTTTTTATTATTATTTAAAAATGACAGTATCCATAGTAACAGCAGAAAACATTAAAAACATTTACATACAAAAGAAGCATAGCGAAAACATAAACAAAGAGCTGTAGCAAACATAAAAGGACAACAGAAATGAAACAAAACCAACATAAAAAAAAGAAAAAAAAAGAAGAAGAATTGAAAAAAAGACCAGGTGAGAGTATGATAATAATTTCACTTAAAGCCCTTTAAAGGATATTGCATACATTCATTGTTTTCATTGCTTTATTGTTTTGTTAGGAAGAAAGACAGATATAATTCCATTTCTTTCATAAATACAAAGAAATTAGGCTTTTTTTTGGGGTAAATTTACACAATGTGGAACATTCACTAGATATTCCCAGAGCTAAACTAACTCCTCTGCAGTATGGAGTGAGCAGCATGCACGTGAGGTGGAGCGAGAACGAGTGCTTCACTGGAGTTTGTGTTGGAGTCTGAGTCTGAACAGCGGAGACACACGAGAGCGTGCATATAAACTTTAACTGTAAGGTATATAAGGTAAAATATTCTCATGAACCAGATGAAGATGTGTAAATGTCTCTCTGCATATAACTTCATGCACATAAAGGTCACGTGCACTGCTTTACAATCTCACTGATGGATCTCGAGGGTCCAGATCTGCAAAAAAAAAAAATCAAACATGCTAGACTTCCTGTCGGGACGTCGTGAGGCATCCCAGACGCTGCGTTGGTTGTCGTGTACGACGACACGCTACACGAGATAAAACCATCGACTTTCGCACACGACACTCATTTATTGTTCCCGATCCGAGTCGACACCCTACGGCCGTCGTAGGGTGTCGACTCGGTTTATAATCTGGCTGATATCGTGTGCTCTGATTCTGGCTTTAGACACACCCGTGTCTCCTCAGTCCACTAGACTGGCTGAAGTCTACATCTGACACATCAGTACGGTTTGTGTCCGGTGTGGGTTCTCCGATGTTCTGAGAGTGCGTCTGATGAATAGAAGCGTTTGTCACAGTGTTCACACTGATGTGGTTTCAGTCCAGCGTGAAAAAGCTTGTGTTTGTGAAATGAAGATGAACTACTGAAACTCTTCCCACACCGCTCACAGCTGTACGGTTTCTCTCCAGCGTGACTATGTCGGTGTATTCTGAGAGCTTCTAGTCGAGTGAAAGATTTCCCACATTCATCACAGCGGTGTGGTTTCTCTCCCGTGTGAGTGACCTTGTGACTTTTGAGGTGACACGACCGAGAGAAGGATTTACCACACTGGCCACAGCTGAAGGGTTTCTCTCCACTGTGGATGCGTTGGTGGGTTCTGAAGTTACTGGACTGAGAAAAGCTTTTCCCACACTGCTCACAGCTGTATGGTTTCTCTCCGGTGTGAACTTTCTGGTGACTCTTCAGGTCTTCTGACGTCCTGAACTCTTTGTCACACCGCCGACAGTGATGCGGTTTCTCTCGAGCGTGATATCTTCGATGGTGACTCTGTAGTCCTCCTGCTGATATGAATTTACTGCCACACTTCTGAAACCAGTACGGTTTCTCTCCGGTGAGAACTCTCTGATGTATTTTTAGAACTCCTTGTGTTTTGTATGTTTTCTCACACTGGTCACAGCTGTACGGTCTCTCTCCAGAGTGTGAACGCTGGTGTCGTCTGAGCATACCGACAGTAGTGAACTCTTTCTCACACTGGTCACAGCTGTACGGTCTCTCTCCAGAGTGTGAACGCTGGTGTCGTCTGAGCATACTGACAGTAGTGAACTCTTTCTCACACTGGTCACAGCTGTACGGTTTCTCTCCGGTGAGAGCTCTCTGATGTATTTTTAGAGCTCCTTGTGTTTTGTATGTTTTCTCACACTGGTCACAGCTGTACGGTCTCTCTCCAGAGTGTGAACGCTGGTGTCGTCTGAGCATACCGACAGTAGTGAACTCTTTCCCACACTGGTTACAACTGTACAGTCTCTCTTCAGAGTGAATCTTTAAATTATGTGATTTTTGGTATTTCTTCTCACACCGGTCACAGCGGTGAGATCTGGGTTTGTTCGTGCCTCTCTGTTTCTATAGCGACAGACAAAGACACAGACAGAGTATCAGTGAGGTGAAGCTATAACGTTAGTCTCTCTGACACCTGAACTAACCACTGAAAACATCTACATACACTGATTATACTTTTATTATATTTGCACATTAATTAACAGTGACTGGGACATTTATAAATATTCTAAATATACTGAAAATGTTAGAATATGTTTGTGTTTTTCAGCTTCCCTCTTTGTGCTGTTACACAGAGTGTCCTGCAGAGGGCGCCGTTGACTTGTGTTGGCCTCCCAGTTCAGACTTTAGACTGGTTTAACTGGTTTATATCCACCAAGTTAAACAGAAACTATTCCTCTGATTCTACTGCTCAAATCATAATGTTGATTTTATTATGTATAATACTATTTAATATTATATAAAGTAAAGAGAACAGAGATGTCTGAAATGACAAAACAAATAGAAACACTAAATACATTCAGTGAAAGTGGTCTGACCTTTAGTGGAGAACTCTTCTTCTTCTT
>CM025844.1:22174769-22197269 GCA_014673565.1 Sebastes schlegelii
TAAATACATAAATTAATTTAAAAATTAATATAACATAAATACAAAATAAATAAATAAATAAGTGCAAAATAAATAAAACATAAATGCAAAAATAAATACATAAACAAATAGATACATTTAAAATAAATACAAAATAAATGCACCTGTGGTACCTGGAAGAATCCTCCGTTTAAATCAGCAGTCCTGGTCCCCTCCTGGTCCCCTCCTGGTCCTCTCCTGGTCCCCCCCTGGTCCTCTCCCGGTCCTCTCCCGGTCCCCTCCTGTCCCCTCCCGGTCCTCTCCCGGTCCCCTCCTGTCCCCTCCTGTCTGTCTGTGTCTCGTGCTGCTCGGTATGAATGAGGACAGGCGGTGAGATCAAGCCCCGCCTCTTCGCGCTCCTCAGCCAATCAGCGCTTCACAAAGTTTGAGTCTTTTTTTATTTCTTTCCAACAACTTTATAGACACCAGAGAGCTGAACAACGACAACAGAGATGCATTCAACATAATACAGAGTTACAGGAGTTTATATTAACATTTACATTGCAATTCAATATTGATTAAAAAATAATAATAATATATATATATATATAAAATATATAAGTATATATATATAAAAATATAAGTTATTTATAAAATATATAAAAATATATATTTGTATTATAAATAAGTTATATTTTATATATATAAAATATAAATAATTTATAATTTATATTTATATTATATATATGAAATATAAGGCTTCTGTAAGTCCCAATAAATAAGACATCATCTACTGAACAGAAAAGAAGTGTAATAAAATAAATATATAATATAATAATAATAATAATAATATAAAATATAATATATAACAATGCTTTTATCTAATCTGCACACATAAAGATATTTATATAAATGAATGTTATTCTCTGTGATAAAGACATAATCAGTCTGTGTTCGTTGGTTCATGACGATCAACCCTTTTTTTATTTTCCTGTTTGGTGCTGAGAGCAAAAACCACAGAGTTGTTGAGAACACCTCCAGAGAGGGAGGAGGAAGGCTGAGCTGAGTCTTCATCACTCTGAGGTGCGATGGGATTCACTGCTCTGCTGTGGCTGCTCTGTGAGTACAATACACATTATTACAATATGAGTTACTGTAGTTAGAGCTGGTTATTAATCACCACCAGTGATGGAGCGGGATGATTTTATTACTGCAGGTGTTTGTGTTTGAGAGAAGGTTAAAAAGTTAAATGAATATAACTCATTAAAGTGTTAAATGTCAGATTCAGTGAACAAACCTCCACAGTGTTAAACGACCGTCTCACCTCCAACCACAGAACACATCCTGCCTCACTATGAGACCTCTATATGAAACATCAGTCACAGAAGATGAACTCACATCTGGTGTCATTCATTCATTATTTATTAGAAGAAACTGAACTTTATATTTAATGTTTTAATATTCTCTTAGAGACAAAAGTTTCCATCTTCAGAACTTCTGGAGTTTAAGTTGTGTGATTAAACATAATGAAGTGTTAATTAAAGCTCAAAACTAACCAGAGTTTCATCTCTCTTCAGTTCTGACTTCATCGCTGAGCTGCACAACAACCCGAGGTCAGTCGACTCGTTTAATGACAAGCTCAGACCTACAGAGGATAGTGATAAAGAGCTGATCAAATAATACATACATATATAAATAAATGAATATATACATAAATATGTCATTAAATGTAGCAAAAATATTAAAAATAAATGTAGTCATTAATTAATTGATAAAATGTGACAAAAATTATATTTGTTTTAATTTGCTTCTTTATTAATTCATATTTGTTTTAATTCCCTCATTTATTTACTCTTCTGTTTAATGTTCCCTTTTATTGTTTTTTTTTGTATTTATTTGTATTAATTTTGTTAATTTATGTATTTATTTTTGCATTTATTTCTTATTTTTTTTTATTTTTTGCATTTATGTTTTATTTATTTTAAATGTATTTTTCTATGTGTGTATTTATTAATGTATTTATTTATTTATGCATGACTTTCCCTCTGTATTTCATCCCTTATTTATTTCCGTATTCTTTTTTTATACATTTCTTGCAATAAATAAATAAATTAATTCATTAATGAATTAATGAATTAATAAATGTAATTTAATCTTCTCACCTGAACCTGACGAACACAAACTTCTACGTTTTGCTCAAAATATAATAAATCCCTCCAGCTCGTCTGACTCTGAGTCCCAGCAGCTCTCAGATGTTTAGAGGACAGCCTGTCTCTCTGAGCTGTGAGGAGGACGACGGCTCTGCTGGATGGACTCTGTGGAGGAACACCACCAATGAAAACAGGACTCAGTGTGACGGCTGGGGAAGATCTGCTGGTTCCTCCTGTAGCATCAGCCACGTGGTCCCACGGGACAGTGGAGTTTACTGGTGTGAGTCCAGAGAGGGAGCAACCAGTAACACCATCACCATCACCGTCACTGGTAAGATCAGCCTGTAGAGTCGAGAGTATATCTTACTGATATTACAGAGCCGTGGTCGGGGCCATAGATTCTAACTTACTGATATTTCAGAGCCGTGGTCGGGGCCATAGATTCTAACTCACTGATATTTCAGAGTCGTGGTCGGGGCCATAGATTCTATAACTTATTGATATTTCAGAGCCGTGGTCGGGGCCATAGATTCTAACTCACTGATATTTCAGAGTCGTGGTCGGGGCCATAGATTCTAACTCACTGATATTTCAGAGCCGTGATTGGGGCCATAGATTCTATAACTTATTGATATTTCAGAGCCGTGGTCGGGGCCATAGATTCTAACTTACTGATATTTCAGAGCCGTGATTGGGGCCATAGATTCTATAACTTATTGATATTTCAGAGCCGTGGTCGGGGCCATAGATTCTAACTTACTGATATTTCAGAGCCGTGGTCGGGGCCATAGATTCTAACTCACTGATATTTCAGAGTCGTGGTCGGGGCCATAGATTCTATAACTTATTGATATTTCAGAGCCGTGGTCGGGGCCATAGATTCTAACTCACTGATATTTCAGAGTCGTGGTCGGGGCCATAGATTCTAACTCACTGATATTTCAGAGCCGTGATTGGGGCCATAGATTCTATAACTTATTGATATTTCAGAGCCGTGGTCGGGGCCATAGATTCTAACTTACTGATATTTCAGAGCCGTGGTCGGGGCCATAGATTCTATAACTTACTGATGTTTCAGAGTCGTGGTCGGGGCCATAGATTCTATAACTTATTGATATTTCAGAGCCGTGGTCGGGGCCATAGATTCTAACTCACTGATATTTCAGAGTCGTGGTCGGGGCCATAGATTCTAACTCACTGATATTTCAGAGCCGTGATCAGGGCCATAGATTCTATAACTTACTGATGTTTCAGAGCCGTGGTCGGGGCCATAGATTATAACTTACTGATATTTCAGAGTCGTGGTCGGGGCCATAGATTCTATAACTTATTGATATTTCAGAGCCGTGGTCGGGGCCATAGATTATAACTTACTGATATTTCAGAGTCGTGGTCGGGGCCATAGATTCTATAACTTACTGATGTTTCAGAGCCGTGGTCGGGGCCATAGATTATAACTTACTGATATTTCAGAGTCGTGGTCGGGGCCATAGATTCTATAACTTACTGATATTTCAGAGTCGTGGTCGGGGCCATAGATTCTAACTCACTGATATTTCAGAGTCGTGGTCGGGGCCATAGATTCTATAACTTATTGATATTTCAGAGTCGTGGTCGGGGCCATAGATTCTAACTCACTGATATTTCAGAGTCGTGGTCGGGGCCATAGATTCTATAACTTATTGATATTTCAGAGTCGTGGTCGGGGCCATAGATTCTAACTCACTGATATTTCAGAGTCGTGGTCGGGGCCATAGATTCTATAACTTATTGATATTTCAGAGCCGTGGTCGGGGCCATAGATTCTAACTCACTGATATTTCAGAGTCGTGGTCGGGGCCATAGATTCAAACTTACTGATATTTCAGAGTCGTGGTCGGGGCCATAGATTATAATTTACTGATATTTCAGAGTCGTGGTCGGGGCCATAGATTATAATTTACTGATATTTCAGAGTCGTGGTCGGGGCCATAGATTCTAACTTACTGATATTTCAGAGTCGTGGTCGGGGCCATAGATTATAATTTACTGATATTTCAGAGTCGTGGTCGGGGCCATAGATTATAATTTACTGATATTTCAGAGTCGTGGTCGGGGCCATAGATTATAATTTACTGATATTTCAGAGTCGTGGTCGGGGCCATAGATTATAATTTACTGATGTTTCAGAGCCGTGGTCGGGGCCATAGATTATAATTTACTGATATTTCAGAGTCGTGGTCGGGGCCATAGATTATAACTTACTGATATTTCAGAGTCGTGGTCGGGGCCATAGATTATAATTTACTGATATTTCAGAGTCGTGGTCGGGGCCATAGATTCTAAATTACTGATGTTTCAGAGTCGTGGTCGGGGCCATAGATTTTAAATTACTGATGTTTCAGAGTCGTGGTCGGGGCCATAGATTCTAACTTACTGATGTTTCAGAGTCGTGGTCGGGGCCATAGATTGTAGTATTGATGACGCTGTGTGTAAAGGGATGAAACGCTGTAGTGTGTCTCTGTGTTGAGGTGGACCAGTGATCCTGCAGAGTCCTGTCCTCCCTGTGATGGAGGGAGATGACGTCACTCTGCTCTGTAGGACAAAGACGTCCTCCAGCCTCCCAGCTGATTTCTATAAAGATGGCGCCCTCATCAGGACTGAGCCTGCAGGTCACATGACCCTCCACCATGTTTCCAGGTCTGATGAAGGCCTCTACAAGTGTCTCATCAGCAGTGATGAGTCTCCTCCCAGCTGGCTCACTGTCACAGGTCAGAAAAATAATCAGTTTCCTTTATTGACTTAAAGAGTAACACCTGGCTGAACAGGTGTCCCCTCTGTCCTGCACCTGTAACCACGCCAACAGTGATGTCACAGTGTACTGACTCAACACGACTACAGACACTCAACACGACTACAAAGAGACTCAACACGACTACAAAGAGACTCAACACAACTACACAGAGACTCAACACGACTACAGACACTCAACACGACTACAGACACTCAACACGACTACAAAGAGACTCAACACGACTACAAAGAGACTCAACACAACTACACAGAGACTCAACACGACTACAGACACTCAACACGACTACAGACACTCAACACGACTACAAAGAGACTCAACACGACTACAGAGACTCAACACGACTACAGACACTCAACATGACTACAGACACTCAACACGACTACAGACACTCAACACGACTACAAAGAGACTCAACACGACTACAAAGAGACTCAACACGACTACAGACACTCAACACGACTACAAAGACACTCAACACGACTACAAAGAGACTCAACACGACTACAGACACTCACACGACTACAAAGAGACTCAACACGACTACAGACACTCAACACGACTACAAAGAGACTCAACACGACTACAGACACTCAACACGACTACAAAGAGACTCAACATGACTACAGACACTCAACACGACTACAGAGAGACTCAAAACAACTACAAAGAGACTCAACACGACTACAGACACTCAACACGACTACAAAGAGACTCAACACGACTACAAAGAGACTCAACACGACTACAAAGAGACTCAACACGACTACAAAGAGCTTTTGTAGTTTTGATTATTCATTATTATTTTTCATTTTCTTCAGGGAAACCCCCCTTCACACCTCCGCCATCGACCTCCTCCACTACTGCTTTCCCCTCTTCCTCTCCTCCACCTCTCTTAGTTTCGGTGTTTCTTGCATCCCTCTGTGGTCTGCTGCTACTGGTTGTACTGGTTGTACTGGTTGTACTGGTTGTACTGGTGAGACGATGTGTCCGGAGGAAACCTGAAGGTGAGACACTCAACATTTCACATAAAGGTTTAGATTTTGAAAACAGATTAAACATCATTGTGTTTCAGTTACAGTTCATTTATGATGCACAGTGGTGGTTCCCGTTTGTTTATTTAACACACGTTTAACATTCATTCACAACTAGAACAGAAACTTGGTCAAATGAAATGTTCTTTAGTCCATGAAGTCCTGATCAGAGGATGTTTCCGGTGTGAAACTGCGCTGGTCGTCTGTGTTTTGTGGTAACAGACGCTCTGCTGCCGCCCCAGTTTCAGTTTCCTGTTTTCTGATTAAAAACACTTCAGTTGAATTTAGACGTTTTACCGCAGAACTGAGTCCTGACACGATAACTTCACTTGTTTGAAAAACGTGAATAAATGTGCAGATTTGCGTATCTCTGTATATACTGTGCTCACTTGTGATATTTCTATAAAAGTACTGTTGATGTTTATTTATTAACAAATCAGAGATCTGTTTATCCAATGTAATTATTAATATAATTACATTAAATACTTTAATATCATACAGGTTTTCCTCCAGCTATACATCTTCCCTTCATTTGTCATTTTTATTTATCACACAAAGAGTCTTAAAACCACTACAAAGACTCAAAACAACCACAAAGACAACTACGACTACTTCAGTTGAATTTGGACAGTACTTGCAGTAATAATACTATTTTACTTTCTTTTGCAGAGAGTGATCCAGCTCCAGTCTACTCATCAGTGAAAAGAACAGAAGACGTCAGTGATGAACCAAACCGGCTGAGAGGTACAGCTGGGGCTGATCAATACATTGATATCGATGCTAACGGTTTATATGGATGGAAAGTCTGTTCACACCCACTTCATGCACTCATTGTTGTGCATACGTGCATCTTGCATGGCCTTAAAGGAGAGTGATAGTTTCCATATAGCCAACTGGACAGAATCAGCAACACAATATAAAACTATATAAAACAGCATCGTCTGCATACAGATCACTTTTTCCACAATTTACCTCCAAAAAAAGAGTGAATATTAGCAAATTTGTTATGGAGGATGGAACCTGACAAAATCAAAAATAAATGAATGAATAAATAAATGACTTAATAATTGAATAAACATGTCTTTAAATGTATCAAAAATAATATTAAAAATATATCTAGCCATTCATTAATTGATAAAATGTGACATAAATTGATATTTCTGTTTAAATTTGCTCTTTATTTATTTATCTTTGTGTTAATTCCTTTATTTATCTACTCTTCTGTTTACATTTATTTTGCATTTATTATTTGTTTATTTTATATTTATTTTTTAAATGTATGTATTTATGCATTTATTTATTTCTGCACGATTTTTCCTTATTTATTTCCCCAAACATTTTTTTTTTATTTCTGTATTCTTTTCTTTACAGATTTCTTTGTACATTTCTTGCAGAAAATAAATAAAATATATAAATGCATAAATACATAAATGTATAAATAAATATAAAATAAATGCAAAAATACATAAATAATAAATGCAAAAATAATTTAATAAATTTAGGAAATAATAAAAATAAATACACAAAATAATAAAAGGGAAAAGTAAACAGAAGTGTAAATAAATAAAGGAATTAATAGAAAGTTAATAAATAAATAAAGAAGCAAATTAAAAGAAATATCAATTTATGTCACATTTTATCAATTAATTAATGGCTATATTTATTTTAATATCATTTTTTTCATTTATTTATTGAGTCATTTATTTATTTATTTCCATTTCCACCATAATTACCATCCATCCACCTGCTATACATTGCATATCATATATGGAGGCTTTTGGTAATATTGTTTAATTTCTCTGAAAGGTTCTCTGAAAGAAATATTCTATTCTAAAGTATTTAATTTGACTCTATTTGTTCTAATATTTAGTTGCTTTCTGCAGTTCATCACTTGTATTCATGTTGTTTTATTTAGCAGAGAGTGACCCAGCTGCAGCAGAAACAACTACAGACGTCATTTATGGAGCAATAGTGATCAGACCACACAGGACCAGAGGTACAGCTGCTCTTCTGATTTATGTCTTATTAAAATGTCATTATGCTCCGATACAACCCGGCTGGTCGGAGCTCAGATTCACCACATAAACAGAAGATCTGACCAATAAATCGGTCAACCTTCATGATTTATATCGTTTGTGTTCAGAGTTTACACCGGAGCCAGAGGTCGTCTACTCCACACTGAGGTCAACCTCCACACCTCCACACCAGTCCAACCAGTGACGTCCAGCTGCTGGTTTACTGCTCTCTAACTGCTCACTAACTGCTCTCTGCAGATACTTAGAGGTATTCAATTAAAACCCCTGCTGCTGCTAAATGTTGGTACTGCTGCAGGCCGCCGACCTCTCTGGTACAGAGGACGGAAGCTGCCAAAATAAATAAATAAATAAATAAATAAATAAATAAATAAATAAATAAGTAAGTCATTAAATGCAACAAAAATAATATTAGAAATAAATGTAGCCATTAATGAATTAATAAAATGTGACATAAATTGATATTTCTGTTTCAATTTTCTTCTTTATTAATTTATTTTTGTATAAATTTTCTTATTTATTCATCCATTTAATTTTTCCTTTTATTTATTTATGTATTTCTTTTTATTATTTTTAAATGTATTTATTTTTTCATTTTATATTTATTTTTAAATGTTTGTATTTATTTCTGTATTTATACATTTATTTATTTTATTTATTTTCGGCAAGAAATGTGTAAATGAACATATAAAGGAAATAATACAGAAAATCAATAAGTTTGGGGAAATGCAAAGGGGAAACAATGCATAAATAAATAAATAAATAATTTAAAATAATTATAATAGAAACAAGAATAAAGAGAAAATAATAAAAAATAGATGAATACAAAATAAATGCAAAAATAAATACATGAATAAATAAAAGGGAACATTAAACAGAAGAGTAAATAAATAAGGAAATTAATACAAAGATAAATAAAGAAGCAAATTAAAACAGAAATATAAACTTATGTCACATTTATTTTTAATATTATTTTTGCTACCTTTATTTACATATTTATTTATTTATTGAGTCATTTATTTATTTTTTCATTTATTTTGGAAGTGTCCGTCCTCCATACTCTGGTGGTATTTATTTGAGTTATTTTTAAACAAAATCTATTTTAAATAATGAATGATGTGTTTAAGATGTGCACCAATAACCTGTGTGATTTATTGAATATGAATCATTCTTGTTGGGGGAGTTAGTTGTGGACTTTAGCAGTAAGTCATCATGTCGGTGCAGTCAGAGTCCAGCAGGTGGCAGCAGAGCAGCTTCACTGTAAAGTCCTGCTGGACCTTCCAGTACTCACACTACCAGAGTATTTAGTAGGAGAGGGAAACCTTTACTGTGTCCTGATACATAGTATGTTCAATAGAGTACTCCTATTATTATTTATGTTTTTTTTTATTCACTTTTCTGTTTAATTTTCCTTTTCTTTATTTATGTATTTATTTTATACATTTTAAAATGTATTTATTTATTTTTGTATTCATTTATTATTTATTTTTAAATGTGTGCATTTATTTCTGCATGATTTTCCCGTTGCATTTCACTCTTTATTTATCGGGGTCTATCTGCACACCAGCAGATAAAAGCAGAAGTGTGAACTGACTCAATAAAAGAGTTATGAAACAGAGGCGTCAGGGATTTGTCAACCTGGAACGTGGCTTCCTCAAACGACGACAGTAAACAGAAATATAACTACATGAACACGTCAAAAGACTCAAACTGAGTTCATTAATCAGACCAACAGTCTCACCATCAGGTCTGCTGTTCATCAGCAGGTAAACAACAGAGATCAGACTTCAGATCAGTTCTAACATGTTACTTTATCTGGAAGCAAAACAAGTCTCGTCACATTTCAGGTTCTTCTGTTAACAGACGCGCCCTTAAAGATGGACCGATTTCAAACCACAGACACAAACATGAGACTAAAACACACCCAGACGCTCTGTAACATCACATCGTGTCCATCGATATTTTTAGTTTAATTTGCTTCTTTATTTATTTATCTTTGTATTAATTCCCTTATTTATTTACTCTTCTGTTCAGTGTTCCCTTTTATTTATTTATATATTTAATTTATTAATTTTTAAATGTATTTATTTATTTTTGCATTTATTTTTTATTTTATTTTTATTTTTAAATGTGTGTATTTATTTCTGCACAGTTTTCCCTTTGCATTTACCTCATTATTTATTTCCCCAAACATACTTATTTGGGGAAATGGAAAAAAATATAAGGGAAAATCATGCAGAAATAAATACTTAAATAAATACACATATTTAAAAATAAATATAAGATAAAAAATATGCTAAATAAATAAATTTAAAAAATAATAAATAAATAAAGAGTAATTAAATAAGGGAATTAATACAAAGGTAAATAAGTAAAGAAGCGAATTATTAAAAGACTTCCAGCAGTCTGTCGAGAGGTAATAAAAGCATCTCCAGGTCTCTGAGAGACAGATAGTCCTTCACCTCGGCTGAGAGTCTGAACTACAAAAACTGATTACTAATTTGTTTGTCAGATTTGAAGACGCCGTCAAACATTACACCAACATCTTTAACCAGTCAGGTCGTCAGATAGGTCAGGATGTCTCTTCATTAAGAATGAGGACGTTTAGAGTTCTGATGTCATGTAGACAGTTAAACAGTCTTTACTGGTTGGGTTTATAGGTTAATAGATTATTATCCTGACTGGCGGATAAAATCATCAGGTCATCTGACACTGCGTCAGACGGGAAAACCACAGAGATGGAGCAGACAACTGGTTCTTAGTTGTCAGATTCTTTGGTATCTCATGACTCAGAGGAACGCTGCATCATGCTTCAGCTTGTTTGAGCCCGGAGACACACAGCGTGGAGCTGCTAGTATTATTATCAGTGGCGGCCGGCCAATAGAGGGCCACGGGGTCTGGCCCCACCCACCTTGAGCCACCAAAAAAAAAAAAAAAAAAAAAGAAATTATAAAATTATTAATTCTAAAAATTCTAAAAATTGTCAATATGTGTGTTTTTGACCTATGGAATATACCCGTAATATTTGTAAAATAGGATAACTGCGCCAAATATCTGCTTTCCTCCTTGAACTCTCTGCTAGTGCACCTCTCAGCTGCTCTGCTGCACGTGCACTTTCTGGGGCCAAATGGATTTGGCCCAAGGAAGGCGGGTCTAATAAGCAGTACAGCCAATCACTGATTAAAGATATATGATTACAAGCATGAATGACATACAATTCATCCAATCAGCGCCGTAAAAAAGACTTCCGGGAGGGCCGAACTGATTTGGCCCATGGTGTGCGCGCGCACGTTCACGTGTGTCTCTCTCTGTTCTCGTCAGGGCTCATGTCAGTTCTCGCATGATCTTGTCTTCTCGTCTCTCGCTTCTCTCCACTTCTCTTCTCTCACAGCCCGTTTTAACGGCATGACAATGGAACAGCCAAGCACTAGTAGCGCTACTCTTGCAAGACTCAACCCTAACTCGATCAAATCTCTCCTCCAAGACCCGTTTGAGAGAAGGACTTTGGCGGAGAAACTCCTGGTGAAACTTATGTCAGTGTTGGAATAAATGATAAAAATGTAACTGCAAAGTAGTAATGCGTTTTTGATACCTTTTTTTGCATTGAATCGTACTAGGATGTTTGTTGAAATTGATTGGCCCTACCCAAAAAAAAATCCACCAGCCGCCACTGATTATTATCCTTTATTTAACCAGGTTAATCCCGTTGAGATCAAAGATCTCTTTTACAAAGGGAGACCTGGTAAAGATAGCAGCAACAGTTATAGTAAAAGTAGCAGACAACACATGAATTAACATGAAAACCTGCACACAGACGACCTGGACTGCAGTTCCTACTTTGAGAACAACAAATTGCAAAAGTGTCCACAGAACGCAGATTATGACTTCCAGTTTTCCTTTTTAAAAGAGAAGACAAGTCCATCCATCCATCTGCAACCGCTTATCCCGTTAGGGGTCGCGGGGGGGCTGGAGCCGATCCCAGCCAACATTGGGCGAAGGCGGGGTACACCCTGGACAGGTCGCCAGTCCATCACAGGGCTGACACATAGAGACAGACAAACATTCACCCTCACATTCACACCTACGGACAATTTAGAGTCAACAATTAACCTAACCTGCATGTCTTTGGACTGTGGGAGGAAACCGGAGTACCCGGAGAAAACCCACGCTAACACGGGGAGAACATGCAAACTCCACACAGAAGGGTCCCAAGCCGGATTCGAACATGCAACCCTCTAGAAGACAAGTAAGAAGGAATTATACCCAGAATGCTTTTGTAGATAAACACACACCAATGACGAGCACATCACCAATTCACTGTAGAGTAAAGTACACGACGGTGAGACAAAGGAGGACAGTTTGTAATGAATCTCAGTGACCCGTGATACTCGCTATCCAGCATGAAGACAATGAGCAGCTCGACCAGTTTGTAATCCGACTTTTATCACATTTAGTTGAGGCTCCGTTTACTTCCTCTCTTATTACTGAGCGGGTTATTGAAGGTGGATTACTCCACGGTGACGCGTCGGCTTCCATCCGGGTCCTCTCAGGTCTAACAGGTCTAACAGGTGAGGCCAATGGCGTCTTTCTTTTTCAGTTGTTGTTTTTAGGCATCAGAATAGTTTCAGCTTCGGTTCTGCTGCTTTGACGATTTAAGAAAGATTCCTGTAATTAAATGAGTTCATTATGAAAGATCCACCTCGTTTACTAGTTATTATTATTACTATTATTATTATTTGATTTGAATTTGAATTAGAGGTCAGAGTCCAAGTACGTGTTGACAAAAGAAGAAGTTGATTTTAGATGTTAAACTCATCAACAGAATAAAACAGAGTGAGGCAGCAGAGAGCAAACAGCTGTATAACATCTGGAGTCATGAGACGCTGAAGCAGCTCTGTGGTTTCCTGACTGCTGCTGCTTCTTCTTCTTACTCTTCTTCTTTTTGTGGTGAAGCTAAATACTGCTTTTATGAGTCAGAGTTTTTCTCCTATAACTACATAATACCTCAGAGAGAAAGCCCCTCTGCATTAACAGATGCTTTCAGTTTAGTTTCCTGTGAATCGTTGCAGAGAGATTACTGATTACATCCTCCATTGTTCTGTGTGCCTCGGCTCACAGCCAGAGAGGAGTGGTTTAACAAGGAGTTTAAAATAAATCACGTGACTTTCTGTAAACCAGACCGTCAGTAGTGAAACCTCCCGCTCAGCTCTGAGCTCGAGGAGAAGTACTTTGCCTTCACATTTGGTATTCAAAACAGTCTCATCAGGAAGGTTACAAGATAAAACCTGTCGTGTTATTGATGAAGTCAGAGGACAGAAACCAGCAGAGTTTATCAGAGAGTAGGAGACACAGAGTCGGTGAGAGTTAGAGGTCATAAACATTAACTGCACAGTAAAAGCAAAGTTCAATTCAAAGTGCAAGCCAAACTCCACCTACTGCACTTTTGAAAATTCAAAGTAAACAAGCAGCTTCTTTATCTGGAACTCTAACCCAACCACTCCCGCCCTGCAGGAAGAGATACGAGTTCCTGTTGCAGGATGTCATGTTCAAAACATTCAAAACAACTTGTGTTACACTCACCACCAGACAGACATCATGCTGGAGGACAGAACCTGCAGAAATGAAAATGAAAATAAATGAATAAATAAATAAATAAATAAATAAATTAATAAATTAATAGACAATTTATGTCATTAAATACAGCAAAAATAATATAAAAAATGTAGTCATTAATTAATTGTTAAAATGGGACATAAATTGATATTTGTTTTAATTTTCTTCTTTATTTATTTATCTTTGTACTAGTTCCCTTATTTATGTACTCATCTGTTTAATTTTCACAAAATGTATTAATTTATTTATGCATGATTTCCCCTTTGCATTTCACCCTGTATTTATTTCTGTATTATTTTATTTACATTTAAAAGATAAATAATAAATAAATAAACAAATACATTTAAAAAATAATATATAATACAAAAAATAAATTAACAAAAATAAATACATAAATAAAAGAGAATATGTAAAAAGAAATGTGTAAATAAATGCATAAAGAAAATACATATATTCTCATACCTGTTTTAATTTGCTTCTTTATTTATTCATCTTTGTATTTATTTACTCTTCCATTTAATTTTCCCTTTTATTTAATTATGTAATTTTAAAAATTATTTATTTATTTCTGCATTATTCTTTTATTTATTTCTAAATTTATTTATGTATGCATTATTTCCCCACTTATTTATTTCTGTATTCTTTTCTTTACACATTTTCTTTCAGAAAATAAATAAAATATATAAATGCATAAATACATAAACAAATACATACATTTAAAAAATAATATCAAAATAAATAAAAAAAGTATAAAAATAAATACATATATAAATAAAAGGGAATATGTAAAAATAAATGTGTAAATGAATCTATAGAGAGATACATATATAGATATTTCTGTTTTAATTTGCTTCTTTTTTTATCTTTGTGTTTGCTCTGTTTAATGTTCCCTATGACAACAGGTCATGAGAATATTATTAAAACAAACATCAGCTGAGGTCACAAGACTGGAAAAAGTCTCTTGTCACGCTGCCTCGTGTTTTCACAACAAACTGGACTGGCACAACAAACAGGCGGCTTGTTTAATGATAAATAAATAAAAAGATGAGATGGAGTTTCCAGACGGTTCACACCGACAACGTCCAGAAGAACTGGAACAGTCTGATCAGAGTGTCCTGAAGCTGAAACTAGAAGAAGAGACTCCTCTCAGGAGACAATCCCTGACCGACCTACAGTCATGGGCTGTAGTTATAAAGTTCTCTCAGAGAGCTTCACATTACTGCCAGTAACTCACCCACTGATGGCTCAGCCTTCAGGGTTCAGTATCTAAACCGCCGGCCCACAGCTGCCTGGTGATGGAGGAGTCTACATGCAGCTGCCGTGTGACTGGTTATAGAAAGCCTGGTGGAAACAGCTGCTGTGTTTGTGATGGATGAATGACTCCTTCTGTCGGGTTGCTCATTGTCTCCAGATCCGTTTGTGGTTTTAAACCTCGTCACAATGGAGCATTTGATCTACAAAGCTGCTGGGACTGTTTTAGTGTGGAATATAATAGCATAAAGAGCGGTGAACGCCACGTAGCGAGGAGGTCGGAGTGGACGGGTGGGCCTGAAAAAACACCGGACTTTCACCAGGAGACCAACATTGGTGCCCCGTGTGAGGCCAGAAGTCAACGTGGATTTATTTGTCACGTAACTTCCGTACTTAAGTTACAGCACTTCTGGAGTTATTTAAACCAAAACCACCATCTTTTATCTAAATGAGTAGTTCTGTTGCCTAACATCTTATGTTTTCTGACATATCTGGGACTTCACCAACATGTACAGAGCAGCAGCAGTGGTTATTTCTCCCATGGTTATACCGGCGGTCCCACTAGTAAAACGAGGCGAAACTTTGCTTTGCTCGGTCTGAACGCAGCAGAAGTCTAATCAAATCAATCTTTTCCTAGAGCTAATAAAGTAGTTTTATTTTGAAAAGCCTGGGGCGAGCACATCGTCCAGACACGGCCATCTCAACTCTCAAAGTGTTGCTTCAAAGTGTGCTCAGATATTTATAATAAAAGAGAAGCAGTGTGATCTATAATAAAAGAGAAGCAGTGTGTTCTATAATAAAAGAGAAGCAGTGTGTTCTCACACTAGTTTCTACCCACAGAGAGGATTTCCTGTCTCAGACTGAGATGGTGGGGGAGGTTTAGGAAAGTTAAAACGGTCTCTAGACTATTTGAAATCCCCTGCTCCGCCCTGTAAATAACCCGACATTTAGTCGCCTCTGATTACAGGGACGGGCCCTTAGAGTCATACTTTTGGTTCTGGTATACAGGAGGTATCACTCCACAGTTACAGACATAAACTAGGTTCAGTTTGATGAAGTCTGTATCGGTATCATCTGTTCCAGAAGCAGGACGTTCATTCAGAAGTCGACACGTAACTGATGTGAAACTACTGGAGAACACTCTTCTCTTCTTTCACATAAAACAACAATCTCAAGCTGTTTAAAACGTCATCTCTTCAACTAAAAGCTGCAACTGTGCCGATAAATCAAGCTCGTCTCCAGCCCTGATATTAGCATATACTTCCCAGCATGCATTGAGGTTCAACCCCTCCAGAAACCCTTTAATCTAACGTGTCTTTTACACGTGATGATCAAAACTACTTAGATTTAAGCAACAAAACTACTCAGGTTTAGGCAACAAAACTACTTAGGTTTAGGCAACAAAACTACTTACGTTTAAGCAACAAAACTACTTAGGTTTAGGCAACAAAACTACTTAGGTTTAGGCAACAAAACTACTTACGTTTAAGCAACAAAACTACTTAGGTTTAGGCAACAAAACTACTTAGGCTGAGGCAACAAAACTACTCAGGTTTAGGCAACAAAACTACTCAGGTTTAGGCAACAAAACTACTCAGGTTTAGGCAACAAAACTACTTAGGCTGAGGCAACAAAACTACTCAGGTTTAGGCAACAAAACTACTTACGTTTAAGCAACAAAACTACTCAGGTTTAGGCAACAAAACCACTTACGTTTAAGCAACAAAACTACTGAGGCTGAGGCAACAAAACTACTCAGGTTTAAGCAACAAAACTACTGAGGCTGAGGCAACAAAACTACTTAGGTTTAGGCAACAAAACTACTTAGGTTTAGGCAACAAAACTACTCAGGTTTAAGCAACAAAACTACTCAGGCTGAGGCAACAAAACTACTTAGGTTTAGGCAACAAAACTACTTAGGTTTAAGCAACAAAACTACTCAGGTTTAGGCAACAAAACTACTTAGGTTTAGCAACAAAACTACCCAGGTTTAAGCAACAAAACTACTGAGGCTGAGGCAACAAAACTACTCAGGTTTAAGCAACAAAACTACTGAGGCTGAGGCAACAAAACTACCCAGGTTTAGGCAACAAAACTACTCAGGTTTAGGCAACAAAACTACTTAGGTTTAAGCAACAAAACTACTCAGGTTTAGGCAACAAAACTACTCAGGTTTAGGCAACAAAACTACTTACGTTTAAGCAACAAAACTACTCAGGTTTAGGCAACAAAACTACTCAGGTTTAGGCAACAAAACTACTCAGGTTTAGGCAACAAAACTACTCAGGCTGAGGCAACAAAACTACTCAGGTTTAAGCAACAAAGCTTAAACAGCATGCATTGAGGTTCGACCTCTCCAGAAACCCTTTAATCTAACGTGTCTTTATACTCATGATGATCTTCACTCTCATCTCAGTAAAAACAACACAAGTCATGGTAGAGATAACAAAGAACGTACAGTATATCGCTGAGAAGTTAAAGTCAAAAGTTCGTTCCATTTCAACGTCAGCGCTACGCTTCCGCCATTTTGGACTGAAAGCGACGCCAGTAAAACGTCCGCCTACTTAGGTTTAGGAAGTTAACAGAAGTAAAGTTGGATAAGTCAAAACTGGGAGCTTCCTGAAGGCTTTAAAAGGGACTGTGTGTAAGTTTTTACACCTATAGATCATTTTAATCAGCCTGTAGACTGCTTTTATTGTGAAAAACCCAGGCCTGGATGTGAGTGCCTTTATTTTCTTTATTTAACCGAAGCTAACGATCGGTTAGAAACGGAGTCCGCTAACGGCAACAAACGACCACAACTCAGACCCCTCCCGCTTCAGGTTAGAAATCCTCCCTTTATTTAAGGTCTCTAGGTTGACCGGTCTGGACATAGAACCCCTTTAGAGGTGATAATGAAAGGCTCAGGTGGATTGTGTTTCAGTCCTCTTTGTGTTTCAGTCCTCTGTGTGTTTCTCACCTGGGCGGTTACCTGGAACACAGGTGTGTTGTGGGATTCTGCTCCAGGTGAGATCATACGTGTATCAACAGGTCCAACAGGTCACACCCTGTTACATTCATTTCTAGAGAAACGAAACGCACTGCAGCTGAATCCTATAAATCATGTAAACACATTTTGGTTCATAACTCACAATCACTCAGCAGACTGCCGTCTGAAGGTCGTTTGGAGCGCCGAGCGCCGGTTACCGTGGCAGCTTCAGGTTCAGGTTCCTGTATGTGTACCTGTTGGTAGACTTGGTTTACAGTAAAAAGACATTTTACACACACAGACAATAGACACACATGATAAAATATATACTCAGAGCTCCACTGTATGGAGGACGAGAGCTGCCAAAAATAAATTAATCCAATAAATATGTCATTAAATGCAGCAAAAATTATATAAAAAATGTATGTGGTCATTAATTAATTAATTGATAAAATGTGACATAAATTGATATTTCTGTTTAAAAGTTGCCCCATTTATTTATCTTTGTGTTAATTCCCTTATTTATTTACTCTTCTGTTTAATGTTCCCTTTTATTTATTCATGTATTTATTTCTATTCATTTTATTTTTTTTAAATGTATGTATGTATTTATGCATTTATTTATTTTATGTATTTTCTGCAAGAAATGTGCAAATGAATGTATAAAGAAAAGAATACATAAATAAATAAGTGCATAAATACATAAATAAATATACATATTTAAAAATAAATGTAAAATAAATAAAAAATGAACAGAAATTTTTTTTAAATAATAATAATGAATACATAAATAAATACAATGGAAAATTAAACAGAAGAGTAAATAAATAAGGGAACTGATACAAAGATGAATATATTCAAAAGCAAATCAAAATACATAAGTAAAAACACACATTTAAAACTAAATACAAAAATAAATAAAAAATGAATGCAAAAATAAATAAATTAAAAAATTGATAAAAATAAATACACCAATAAGTAAAAGGGAAAATTAAAAAAACAGAAAAGTAAATAAATAAAGGAATTAATAAATTATAAATAAATATAGAAGCAAATTAAAACAAATATCAATTAATTAATGGCTACATTTATTTTTAATATTATTTTTGCTACATTTAATGAAATATTTATTAATTTATTGAGTCATTTATTATTGATTTTGGCAGTATTCTTGTATTTCCAGATGAATTCTGATGAATCTGAATATTGTGGGTTGTGGTCTGTTAGCATGAGCTGCTATAGCTGCGTACAAAGAACACAATATGCATCGTGAATACAATATTAATAAAAACAATGGATATATAAAAAGAGCACAACTTCAGAATCTCTCTTGAGAAGTATTTATTTTTATCCTCAAATACACTTTGAGTGAAAAACAAAGTGAGTTGTCGCAGCTGCAGAGCTTTTAGCACATAATAATAATAATAATAACAATAATAACAATAATAATAATAATAACAATAATAACAATAATTAAAGCTGCAAGCAGCGATGATTTTTACGTCTCATCATGGCACATATACCTACCAAATTTCATACATCTAGGTGAAACGTGTCGTCGGGGCTAATCAATAGGGGGCGCTAGAGAGCCAATTTGCTACACCCAAGCACGAAACCCATATCAGATATCTATTTCACGCACGTTTGACACATGTGCAGAATTTCAAAAAGCGTTTAGTATCCCAAGCACCTCGTTTTTACCCTCAAAGACATAATAAAATAATAATAATAATCATTTGAAGAACAATAGGTCCTCGGACCCGACTTTGTCGGTGCTCGGGCCCTAATAATAATATCATAGCACCTGCACAATATTATATTGTATATACCATCTCCCAGTCCCATCAAAGGTTCTTTAGCACATAACATATAATCCACATTATCTAACCCAGGTTAGTTCATCAGTACATTCCTTTCTGTACTCATCATGTAAATCATGATTAATAATAATTATACAGTTTAATCTCTTATTCTGTGACGGGACATCAACCTGTCCTCCAGGTTCCTCTGAGACGTTCTGCATCAGCTGCTTTTATATAATTAGCTGGACATGAATCCAAGCAGAAACCTTTATATGACCCAGCAGGAAATAAAAGTACAAGATTAAGACCTATTTACACTGGATTATTTCATGGGTACGGACATTTAAAATAAAATAAAAGCTGCGAGCAGCGATGAACGGGCCCTCGCCCCTTCTTGCACGTCGGGGGTACTGGCCGGACGCCGACTGACGCGGCCGGGCATGGTGAAAGCGAAACTTAGACGAGCACCACGACGCCTGCCACAAGACTCTACGACAAACGGTTCACGAGTTATGAAAGGGGGCATGGCTATTGTGTAGGGGGCGGGGATAACCTTCACCAATGAAACAGGCACTCTCTGCTGAGTGATATGACACCTCCCGCAAGACTCTACGACAAACGGATCACGAGTTATGAAAGGGGGCGTGGCTAATGTGTTGGGGCGGGGTTATGAGTATATTTTTGAATATAGATGTCCTCAGGATCGGACCCTCATCATACCTGAGAAATCTGGTCATATCGGACTATGTACAGTTGAGTTACAACAACTTCCTGTTTCATGGCGAATAGCTCAAAATGGCCGCCACGCCACGGTCAGGTCGTTAAGTGAAAACTCACCATTTTGATAACTTTTCATCCTCAAGGTCTTAAGATGGTCCTGACCAAATTTCAAGTCGATCTGATCAAATCTATAGGAGGAGTTTCTTAAAGTATGCGACCTATAAAACGTGAAAAATAGGCAAAATCGCAAAATTCAAGATGGCTGACTTCCTGTTGAGTTTTGGGCATACCTCCAAGAGGCGTTTTTGTGCGTCTCCACATGACACATCTGTCTGCCAAATTTCATACATGTAGGTAAAACCGGAGCGAGGGGCTCAATTTTTCCAATTTTCTAGGGGGCGCTAGCGAGTCGTTTTGCAACGGCCAAGCCCGAGACCCTTAAAATATCACATTTTTCACCGCATCTGATAAGCATGCCAAGCTTAACAACTTTTTGAGATGGCTAAGGTCGTCAAAAAGGCGATTCATTTGCCTGAAAAATAATAAGAAGAAGACGAATAAACGCTACAGTTTCATTAGGACCTTCGCTTGCCCGACGTTGTCGGTGCTCGGGCCCTAACAAGACTGACAGGATGACTGGCTAACATTAGCTAGCTAGCTAGCTTGTCCAGAGCAACCCTCCAGGAAGAGCGCTGGTCGTTGATACCAACTTTCGTAGTGTCCAAACGGCGGTAATACAACATCCGTGTCCGTCACGTGATGCATCGGGCCCAAAAAGACTTTTTCCCATAGACTTCCATTGGGAAAGAGATGACTGTAACTCAGAGGATCATTTATTTTGAGGTGAATCATCTCCCCAGTATGAACTCTCTAATGGTCCTGATTTAAATCATCAGGTCCTAAAAGTTGTAAAACGCACTAATAGCTGAATCCAGAGTTATTATTTCACGATGTTAACGTGATGTTAACACCGTGAAGTCATCACTAAAGGCTCTATTCTGCTGTTACAGTATCAGGTCTTTAAGGGTAGACATTTGAACTGAATCACATTTAGTCTGACCCTCCCCTGGACCAGTTTGTCATGGGTAACCCTACCAGGAGCTCAGAGCTCCAGACAACACAGCTCCCAGGATCAACAGGTACACAAACCCCTAAACCACGGTAAGGTAGTGATTCAGACAGGGGAACATTACTGTGTTGTTGAGTCAGGTGTAAAGAGGTCTCTGACATATCAGATGAGCTGATGGTGTGCTGCTTTTTCAACAGCAAACCGTTCTGATTTTTTGTCCAGATGTTTTTTATATTTCCTGACAAGAAAAAGTCCAACTATTCCAAAACACAGCAGAAGAACACCTGCTGCTGCTACCAGTCCAACGGCTACATGAGGGAAGTCTTTATTCCCTGGGTCTCCAGTCTCGGGGTCATCAGTCTTGGGGTCACCAGTCATGGGGTCTCCTTTCTGTGAATCTGAGGATCAAAACACACATTAGTCAGGAAACCACTGACTAGTTCCTCTTCTATATTTCTCATGTTTGATCAACCTGGAATAAACTGCAGCTACAGACTCACCTCTAACCTCCAGCTGGATGCTGTTGATTGGCTCACTGTCAAGGACGGCTCTCTTTCTACGACTTGAACCAGCTGTTTTAATCCGACATTCGTATGTTCCGCTGTCTTCACTGCTCACATTCTTCAGAACTAAAGAGGCGTCTCCATTCTCCATCTTCCTGTCCTCCAGCTCCACCCTGCCCTTAAAGGATGGATGCTGTTCATGTGGTTGAGGGTGTCCATCGACGACTAAGAGGACGTACTTTGGCTCCAGGTCATCTCTGGTCCACTCTACAACATCGATGGAGGCATCAGCAGCGTCACATGTCAGAATGACATTCTCTCCAGGGTGTGCTGTTTGCAGATGTAGGCCTGAAACACAATAATAAACAATAATTAATATCCAGATTAGAAAGTGATTCCTGTCATTGTTTGTCTCTTCAGTCTGTAGAAGACTAAATAACAAACCAACACCACGTGCTCTGCTGGGGGGGATGTGTTGCTGCTTGTGTTCTGATACCTGGAGGAGTAAGTCTGCCACTGACCACGACTGTTTTAAAACAGAGAAGAAGAACTGACTGCAGGTAGTTTGTCATGTGACGATAGCAACAACAACAGAGCGGTGCTGTTGG
>CM025844.1:22202269-22212269 GCA_014673565.1 Sebastes schlegelii
GATTCTAACTTACTGATATATCAGAGCCGTGGTCGGGGCCATAGATTCTAACTTACTGATATATCAGAGTCGTGGTCGGGGCCATAGATTGTAACTTACTGATGTTTCAGAGCCGTGGTCAGGGCCATAGATTCTAACTTACTGATGTTTCAGAGTCGTGGTCAGGGCCATAGATTCTAACTTACTGATATATCAGAGCCGTGGTCGGGGCCATAGATTGTAACTTACTGATGTTTCAGAGCCGTGGTCGGGGCCACAGATTCTAATTTACTGATATATCAGAGCCGTGGTCGGGGCCATAGATTGTAACTTACTGATGTTTCAGAGTCGTGGTCGGGGCCATAGATTTTAACTTACTGATGTTTCAGAGCCGTGGTCGGGGCCATAGATTTTAACTTACTGATGTTTCAGAGCCGTGGTCGGGGCCATAGATTCTAACTTACTGATGTTTCAGAGCCGTGGTCGGGGCCATAGATTTTAACTTACTGATGTTTCAGAGCCGTGGTCGGGGCCATAGATTCTAACTTACTGATGTTTCAGAGCCGTGGTCGGGGCCATAGATTTTAACTTACTGATGTTTCAGAGCCGTGGTCGGGGCCATAGATTCTAACTTACTGATGTTTCAGAGCCGTGGTCGGGGCCATAGATTTTAACTTACTGATGTTTCAGAGCCGTGGTCGGGGCCATAGATTGTAACTTACTGATATCTCAGAGTCGTGGTCGGGGCCATAGATTTTAACTTACTGATGTTTCAGAGTCGTGGTCGGGGCCATAGATTCTAACTTACTGATATCTCAGAGTCGTGGTCGGGGCCATAGATTTTAACTTACTGATGTTTCAGAGTCGTGGTCGGGGCCATAGATTCTAACTTACTGATGTTTCAGAGTCGTGGTCGGGGTCATAGATTGTAGTATTGATGAAGCTGTGTGTAAAGGGATGAAATGCTGTAGTGTGTCTCTGTGTTGAGGTGGACCAGTGATCCTGCAGAGTCCTGTCCTCCCTGTGATGGAGGGAGATGACGTCACTCTGCTCTGTAGGACAAAGACGTCCTCCAACCTCTCAGCTGCTTTCTATAAAGATGGCGCCCCCATCGGGACTGAGCCTGCAGGTCACATGACCCTCCACCATGTTTCCAGGTCTGATGAAGGCCTCTACAAGTGTAACATCAGCAGTGATGAGTCTCCATCCAGCTGGCTCACTGTCACAGGTCAGAAAAATAATCAGTTTCCTTTATTGACTTAAAGAGTAACACCTGGCTGAACAGGTGTCCCCTCTGTCCTGCACCTGTAACCATGCCAACAGTGATGTCACAGTGTACTGACTCAACACGACTTCAAAGAGACACAAAACAACCACAAAGAGACTCAACAAAACTACAAAGAGACTCAACCGAACTACGAAGAGACACAAGACAACTACAAAGAGACTCAACAAAACTACAAAGAGACACAAAACAACTACAAAGAGACTCAACAAAACTACAAAGAGACTCAACCGAACTACGAAGAGACACAAGACAACTACAAAGAGACTCAACAAAACTACAAAGAGACACAAAACAACTACAAAGAGACTCAACAAAACTACTAAGAGACTCAAAACAACTACAAAGAGACTCAAAACGACTACAAAGAGACACAAACCGAGTACAAAGAGACTCAACACAACTACAAAGAGACTCATAACAACTACAAAGAGACACAAAAGAACTACAAAGAGACTCATAACAACTACAAAGAGACACAAAAGAAATACAAAGAGACTCATATCAACTACAAAGAGACTCATAACAACTACAAAGAGACACAAAAGAACTACAAAGAGACTCATAACAACTACAAGGAGATGCAGAACAACTACAAAGACTCAAAATGAACACAAAGAGACACAAAACGACTACAAAGATACTCAAAACGACTACAAAGACACAAACGTACTAGACTATAAAGAGATGCGAAACGAGTACAAAAAAGAGTCAAAACAACTACAACAAGATGCAAAACGACCATAAAGAGATGCGAAATGAGTACAAAGGGACTCAAAATGACTACAAAAAAATCACAAACTGTGGGAAAAATGTATTTGAAGTGTTCTTTGACTTTGTGGTTTGGTCCCTGATGTCTTATCCACTAACATGGAGGGGGCGGGGTTAATGAGCTGTACTGCAGCCGGCCACCAGGGGGCGATGCTGATGTGTCGGCTTCACTTCTGGGGAGCTGTCATGTCGGCCATCTTTATACACAGTTTATGGTTTAATCTTATCACTTTATGAACAGTTTTAAGTTTAATAATTATTGTTCGTTCATTTTTAGGGAAACCCACCACGACATCTTCTCCTATATCCAACTCTTCCTCACCCACCTCTTCTCCGGAGTTGTGGTTTACTGTTCCATATGTCTGTGTACCGGTTGTACTGGTTGTACTGGTTGTACTGGTGAGACGATGCATCCGTAGGAAACCTGAAGGTTAGACACAGACTCAGACAACTGTGCTGCAGTTCACATTTAAACATCACATCCTATTAACATTTAAAGTTGTGTCAAGTTACAGTTTTCAACTCTACCTACAAGGTCCGTTTAGTGTGCTCTGGAGCTTTTGATCGTATCACATGATCTTCCTCAGCAGATGAAATTTACATTTCTGTTTTATGATTGAAACTGATTTAAATGTTCTGTTCATCCTGGTTCCTTTCAGCTGCTGATCGGGACGTTGGAGTTGATGACGTCACATACAGTGATGTCAAAACATCACGTGACCTACAACAGCCAATCAGACGGAGCACAGGTAAAGATGGTTTTATTGATTATATATCTATATAAATATCTTATATCCTGAGTTTCAGAATGTGAGAGGACATTTTGGAAAACAAGCATTTTTATAAAATGAGGATATTTTGAATCCTGTAATTCAAATATAAAGTCAGTGTTTTTAGTGCGTGTAGTTCCAGACTGCAGCGAGGTCTATTTTAGTCGATGACAATGGGTGTTGTGCTCTGCATGCGTTTCCTGTTTTGTACCTTGTGGTTCAACAGCTCTGTGGTCGTCCAGTTTCGTCTTCCTGATAGAAACACACGGCCGAGTCCTGACGTGCACACGTCTCACTGTTAATGAAACAAAGATGATGTTAATAAGTTATACATCTTATTGTACAATCTGATCACATATCTAAAAGTGAGAGGATGTGTTTTACTGAAACACCGTTATTGATCCGTTTATTGAATAAAAACAGTAAAAAAATATTAGAAAAATAACTATTATTATTATTATTATTACTAACAATAATAATAATCAAGATTTTATTGATTCTTTAAGAAAAATGACTACAACAACCTAAACCATAACAAATAAAGTAATATATACATATAATAACAGATAGTAACTGAAAATGAAAAACAAAGTATTCAAAACTAAGGGAGGAAAAAGAAATTATGATGATAATAATAATAATTAAAAATAGAAAATAAGAAATATGAAACTGCATAAAAATGTTAAATAATACAAAAATATTAATAAATAAATTGTTAAGAAAAATGACAACAACCTAAATCATAACAAATAAAGTAATATGTACATATAATAACAGATAGTAACTGTAAATATATTTGAAAAATTATGATAATAATAATAAATAAATATTAATAAAAATAAATAAATAAATGAATAAAATCAATTCACACAATATATTCCCAAAAAGGGAACCACAGAGAGACTCATAACCACAGAGAGACTCATAACTACTAAATAATAATAAAAATGCATAAAAGTGGTTTATAATAATAATAGTAATAATAATGGTAAAAATAAAAGACATTAATAAATACAAATCATAAATTAATAAAATAAATTCACACACCAGATTCCCAGAAAAGCAGTATTATTGATTGTAGTAGGAGCTTAAATAATCTGAATATCATTTGTACTGCGTTAGTAGTAGCAGTACTACCACTAGCAGTACTGGTATCAGTTGTAGTACCTGCAGTACTGTAAGTGTCCTGTATTTTATTTGACAGAGAGTGATCCAGCTGTAGTCTACTCAGCAGTCAGGAGACCAGAAGACGTCAGTTATGGACAGATCGTCATCAGAGACGTCACACCAAACAGGACGAGAGGTACAGCTGCTCTTTGTCTCCATCAGAGACCAACACATGGAACATCTGTCAGAAACATCTGTTAGAAACATCTGTTAGAAACATCTGTTAGCAACATCTGTTAGAGACACACAGACCAGTTCAGTTTAGTTCTTATCAAACTAACAGGAGGAAATAGTGACATAGTTGGGACTGTTTTCAGCGGCGGATTAATCCTCATGTGATGCTCTAGAGAGTAAATAACCTTCAGTGTGAGTTCATGGTGATGAAGGAATACGACACTTTTCACAGTTATACATTCAGATGATACACACAATACCAAATAATGATTATCTTCTGCCTCAAAGTAAGATCTGAGGCACAATTTACTACAAAACAACTACAAAGAGACGCAAAACGACTACAAAGAGACTCATAACAACTATAAAGAGACGCAAAACGACAACAAAGAGACTCATAACAACTACAAAGAGACGCAAAACGACTACAAAGAGACTCATAACAACTATAAAGAGACGCAAAACGACAACAAAGAGACTCATAACAACTACAAAGAGACGCAAAACGACTACAAAGAGACGCAAAACAACTACAAAGAAACTCATAACAGCTACAAAGAAACTCATAACAACTACAAAGAGACTCATAACAACTACAAAGAGACGCAAAACAACTACAAAGAAACTCATAACTACAAAGAGACTCATAACAACTACAAAGAGACGCAAAACGACTACAGAGAGACTCATAACAACTACAAAAAGACTCAACAACTACAAAGAGACTCATAACAACTACAGAGAGACTCATAACAACTACAAAGAGACTCAACAACTACAAAGAGACTCATAACAACTACAAAGAGACTCATAACAACTACAAAGAGACTCAACAACTACAAAGAGACGCATAACAACTACAGAGACACTCATAACAACTACAGAGAGACTCATAACAACTACAAAGAGACGCATAACAACTACAAAGAGACGCATAACAACTACAGAGACACTCATAACAACTACAAAGAGACGCATAACAACTACAAAGAGACGCATAACTACAGAGACACTCATAACAACTACAGAGAGACTCATAACAACTACAGAGAGACTCATAACAACTACAGAGAGACTCATAACAACTACAAAGAGACTCATAACTACTACAGAGAGACTCATAACAACTACAAAGAATCTCATAACTACTACAAAGAAACTCATAACAACTACAAAGAGATGCAAAACAACTACAAAGAAACTCATAACAACTACAAAGAGACTCATAACAACTACAAAGAGACGCAAAACGACTACAGAGAGACTCATAACAACTACAGAGAGACTCATAACAACTACAAAGAGACTCATAACAACTACAAAGAGACGCAAAACGACTACAGAGAGACTCATAACAACTACAGAGAGACTCATAACAACTACAGAGACACTCATAACAACTACAGAGAGACTCATAACAACTACAGAGAGACTCATAACAACTACAAAGAATCTCATAACTACTACAGAGAGACTCATAACAACTACAAAGAATCTCATAACTACTACAAAGAAACTCATAACAACTACAAAGAGACGCAAAACAACTACAAAGAAACTCATAACAACTACAAAGAGACTCATAACAACTACAAAGAGACGCAAAACGACTACAGAGAGACTCATAACAACTACAAAGAGACTCATAACAACTACAGAGAAACTCATAACAACTACAAAGCGACTCAAAAACTACAAAGAGACGCATAACAACTACAGAGACACTCATATCATAACAACTACAGAGAGACTCATAACAACTACAAAGAGACGCATAACAACTACAAAGAGACGCATAACAACTACAAAGAGACGCATAACTACAGAGAGACTCATAACAACTACAGAGAGACTCATAACAACTACAGAGACACTCATAACAACTACAGAGAGACTCATAACAACTACAGAGAGACTCATAACAACTACAAAGAATCTCATAACTACTACAGAGAGACTCATAACAACTACAAAGAATCTCATAACTACTACAAAGAAACTCATAACAACTACAAAGAGACGCAAAACAACTACAAAGAAACTCATAACAACTACAAAGAGACTCATAACAACTACAAAGAGACGCAAAACGACTACAGAGAGACTCATAACAACTACAAAGCGACTCAACAACTACAAAGAGACGC
The DNA here is from genome assembly GCA_014673565.1 of Sebastes schlegelii. Classification (NCBI taxonomy): domain Eukaryota; kingdom Metazoa; phylum Chordata; class Actinopteri; order Perciformes; family Sebastidae; genus Sebastes; species Sebastes schlegelii. The sequence continues at coordinate 22,208,563 of CM025844.1, forward strand.
ATAACAACTACAGAGACACTCATATCATAACAACTACAGAGAGACTCATAACAACTACAAAGAGACGCATAACAACTACAAAGAGACGCATAACAACTACAAAGAGACGCATAACTACAGAGACACTCATAACAACTACAGAGAGACTCATAACAACTACAGAGAGACTCATAACAACTACAGAGAGACTCATAACAACTACGAAGAGACTCATAACTACTCAAAGAGACTCAAAACAAATACATATTTCATAAACGTATCATAACAACGGCTTGTATATCCGCCGTTCTCGATCTACTGCCGCCTGCTGGTGTGGAGAGTTATTTCCTCTCATGCAGGCGCAGTACGTTCGTGCTAACTGGCCGTCGGCTGTAGTCTTTGCGGTGTGTTCAAGTGCAACTTGTCAGCCAAGACAAAGGAGACGTGAGGCGACAGTTTCTTCGTCGCCGTTAGTTCTGTGATGTCGGCTTGGTGAGTCTGGGTCTTAAAAGAAGAGACGGACTCAGCAGACCAACGATACTTCTTCATCTCACACTGACCTTGAATAAAGTCTGTCATTAATGTTCTAGTTGTTTTTTGTCTCTTTGGGTGTTAAACCACAGCAGCAACTTCCTCCTGTTGATTCCAGTAAACTGACGCTGGTGAGGTTTCTCACTACAGACTGGTCTGCATTAACTCATAGTGATGTGTTTGTTCACAGCCTTGTGGTGAAATGTGCCACCTTGGTTTTTAATCGAAGCGATCTTCGTGGTCATCCAGTTTCCTGTTTCAGATGATTAGCCTCCAGTTTTATCTGGTCTTCAGTCGTTCACATGATACATTATACTCAAAACAACTACAGAAACACTCAAAACAACTACAGAAACACTCAAAATGACTACAAAAACACTCAAAATGACTACAGAAACACTCAAAACAACTACAAAAACACTCAAAACGACTACAAAAACACTCAAAATCACTACAAAAACACTCAAAACAACTACAGAAACACTCAAAATGACTACAAAAACACTCAAAATGACTACAGAAACACTCAAAACAACTACAAAAACACTCAAAATGACTACAGAAACACTCAAAATGACTACAGAAACACTCAAAACAACTACAAAAACACTCAAAATGACTACAAAAACACTCAAAACAACTACAAAAACACTCAAAATGACTACAGAAACACTCAAAACGACTACAAAAACACTCAAAATGACTACAGAAACACTCAAAACAACTACAAAAACACTCAAAATGACTACAAAAACACTCAAAATGACTACAAAAACACTCAAAATGACTACAAAAACACTCAAAACAACTACAAAAACACTCAAAATGACTACAGAGACACTCAAAACAACTACAAAAACACTCAAAATGACTACAAAGAGACGCAAAACGACTAAAAAGCAGCAATAATCCAGCAGTAGTATTAATATCCATCTTTCAATGACATGTGTTGCAGTACTACCACTAGCAGTACTGGTATCAGTCGTAGTACCTGCAGTACTGTAAGTGTCCTGTATTTTATTTGACAGAGAGTGATCCAGCTGTAGTCTACTCAGCAGTCGGGAGACAAGAAGACGTCAGTTATGGACAGATCGTCATCAGAGACGTCACATCAAACAGGACGAGAGGTACAGCTGCTCTTTGTTTGTTTGAACCAGGCTAGCTGTTTCCCCCCGCTTCCAGTCTTTATGCTAAGCTAGGCTAACCACGTCCGGACTCCAGCTCCGTACTGATCACACTCAGGAGACCTCTCGCTCTCAGACAGGAGAAGAAGAAGAGTGTTTCCCAAAGAGTTGAACTCTTCCTTTAAAATGGATATTGGTAGTATATGGAGGACAAAACCTGCCAAAATCACTAATAAATAAATAAATTACTCAATAAATAAATAATATGCCATGCAAACGTAATATTAAAAATAAATATAGGCATTAATTAACTGATAAAATGCGTCATAAATTGTTATTTCTGTTTTAATTCTAATATTATTAATATTATTTTTGCTGCATTTAATGGCATATTTATTTATTCATCGAGTAATTTATTAAAATAAATAAATAAATTACTCGATAAATAAATGAATATGCCATTAAATGCACCAAACATCATATTAAAAATAAATGTAGGCATTAATTAATTGATAAAATGTGTCATAAATTGATATTTCGGTTTTATTTTACTTCTTTCTTTCTTTACCTTTTTAATTAATTCCCTGTTTTATCTACTCTTCTATTTAATTTTCCTTTTTATTTATTTATTTTTATTAACTTAAATTGATGTATTTAGTTTTGCATTTATTTTTAATTTAATTAATTAATTAATTCATTCATTATTTTCCCTGTGCAATTTAACGGTAAAAGAATTATGATTTAATCTGTTCTATGAGAGCACATATTGACATTATTTATTAGTGTTTGTTCAAACACATAACACAAACACATAACAATAATAATAATAACATATTCCAACATATATAATGATGTTACACTTCATTATCTTTTTTTAATGCTTTTTATTAACGACACGTCTGAACTAACTACCAAAATAAAAGCAGGAAGTAGTTGATTTTTTCCCTCTTTTATTTTACACAGTTCATTTCCTGATACTTTATATTTCTACTTCTACTTAGATAATGTATTTGTTTTTACTTCACTGTATTTATTGTACTAGTTTCCTTTTAGATAAATCAGCTCCGATCTGACTCGACTTGTTTGTGTGTTCAGAGTTTCCACCAGAGCCGGAGGTCGTCTACTCTTCACTGAGGTAGACCTCCACACCTTCACACCGGTCCAACACCGGTCCAACACCAGTCCAACACCGCTCCAACAACGGTCCAACACCGCTCCAACACCGCTCCAACACCGGTCCAACATCACTCCAACACCGGTCCAACACCGGTCCGACACCGCTCCAACAACGGTCCAACAACGGTCCGACACCGCTCCAACAACGGTCCAACAACGGTCCGACACCGGTCCAACACCGGTCCGACACCGCTCCAACAACGGTCCAACAACGGTCCGACACCGCTCCAACAACGGTCCAACACCGCTCCAATACCGCTCCAACACCGCTCCAACACCGGTCCGACACCGGTCCAACACCGCTCCAACACCGGTCCGACACCGGTCCAACAATGGTCCAACACCGCTCCAATACCGCTCCGACACCGCTCCGACACCGCTCCAACAACGGTCCAACACCGCTCCGACACAGCTCCGACACCGCTCCGACACCGCTCCGACACCGCTCCGACAACGGTCCGACACCGGTCCGACACCGCTCCAACAATGGTCCAACACCGCTCCGACACCGCTCCAACACCGCTCCAACACCGCTCCAACACCGCTCCAACACCGCTCCAACACCAGTCCAACACCAGTCCAACACCAGTCCAACCAGTGAAGTCCAGCTGGCCTATAACTGGTCCCAGAACCCGTCAAACCCAGAACATTTATTGTTTTAGTTCTTATCCGGATGTGTTGACTCTGACTGAAGCAGCTCCAGTTCCTCCAAAAGTGTTTCAGTACGATGCTCAACGTGATGATGATGATGATGAACTGTTATTTATATATTGTATATTCGTGTGAGCTGGTTGCTCTGCAGGATGAATGCACGTTGGTGTCGCTGGTTGTTTTCCTCGTGTGGTTCTGTGGGTTTCACTACGCTGACAGACGGAACATTTGACTTGTTCTGGTTTG